>JAOUZG010048650.1:2661062-2680004 GCA_026289955.1 Argiope argentata | reverse complement strand
AACACACACACATATATATATATATATATATATATATATATATATATATATATATAACCAAATTAGTAAAATTATATTAAGTTAATATAAGCAAGAAGGATAAAAAAATATAAATAAATAAAAGATTAATTGGGATGAAGATTTTCTCAAGGGTCACCTTCAAGTAGGGATTCAAAGAAGGAATTTTTCATCTGTTGGAGTTCTGACTTTCGTCCAAAAATATTGACCCCTCGTGACCCGAAAATTCATAGAAATTGAGGCCATAAAAATAAATTAATATTTAAAAAAAGCATCTGTTTATTAGTTAGACTCAGAATTAATTTTTTAATTAATTTTCATACAAATGGGATTTTTTATTAACTTCAACATTTGAAAAAAAGGGGGATAAATCCTCCAAAATTAGTATATATTGTGGTGTCATTTACTTTTTTCCGATCTGCAGAAGTAAAAGGGATTCCAAAGATGAAACTGGAGCTTTAAATTTCATAAGTTTCAAATAAACATAAATTGACTAATTGACTAAATATTAAAATATTTATATAATTGGGATCTGAAATCGACTGTGGTATTTAGAACTGTTTTAAGTCTATTAGGTGTAATCTAATAAAAGAATTTTATCAAATTATATAGCTTCCATTTTGAAAAACGATGACTCTCTAAACGATGAGTCTCAAATATAAACATTTAGTAGTGTATTTTTAAAATACTCTTGTCAGAAAATTATAAGTAATGTAAATAAAATAATGTCTGGTAATAGGTATCACAAATTAAGTAACAAGTAATTTGTACAAAATATGTTGCACAAAATTACTGTACATTGAAAAATATTACCATACATTTGTGGCTCTTCAAAATATCACTGAATATAAATTCAAGTATTATAGTCTCATTAAAAAGAAATTTAATAAATATTCTTTAAATCAAATCTAGTCTTTATCGGGATGATAGTAGAAATTATTTTTTTAAGATCTTACCTTGACTGAAAAAATTAACTTAGATTACGTCTTTTGAAATTTTGGCTGAAATAACGTTAATAAGAAACAAAATTAAACAAACGTTAATAAGAAACAACGTTTGATAAGAAACAAAATATTTTAAGTGCTGGTTTAATTGAAAAGTCGATTTAGCATTCAGAATTTAATAAAAGGTATTTTCAGTCCTGGAATTCAAAGTATATCAATTTTTCTAAAATAAGACACTTTTGAACGATCTATTTTGTCATATTTTATTCAGAAAAAATATTTTTTACTCGTTTAAAAAAAGAAATTTGAGAACAGAAAACTGTTAATAATCCAAGTTTGTTGAATGAAAATTTGTCTGCAGAAAAAATAAAAACTTAATAAAGATTAGCAATCGAAAAATGCAGGATATGAAATTCTCTTCACAATAAGATTGGATGTATTATTAGTAGTATACATTTTAGATGTTCTACCATTAAAATATCAGAGTAAGTAACAACAGAAAATAACCTTCAAAATTTTGAAATAATTTATACTCAAACACATCATGTCACAAACTTAAGCAACATCTATGGCTATAGAATAAAAAATTCATTTACAAGCAATGATAATATAAGGATTCCCTAGAATGCATACGAAACATTAAACGATTCTAATGACATAATTTGATTTTAAATCTTTCAAAATTGAGGTATTACAGCTCACATAAATAAAGAAAAGAAAGTATCTATTTTATTAATATTTTATCCTTTTTTAACCTACGGTTTCAAAAATATTAGCACCGTAGATATTGGCTGATTCGCTTGTATAAGAATTTTTAAATATTCTCAGGTCAGAAATATTTTACACCAATTTATTTTATAGTTACATGATTAAAATTAATGTTTCTTACTAAGCCGAAAATATATAATTTCGCATAGTAAAGCAGCCAGAGATAAGATAATACCAGCTGTCAGCAATATGAATGGACCATACAAATCACTTAATTCCAATTCTAATGAATCATCTTCATATTTAATTCCACTTGAGAGATAAACTCTCAGAAGCTCTTCTTTCTGCAGTTTTCCATACAAACCAGCACATCTTATCCTAGAAATTACGGTATTTAATCTCGGCTTGCAACAAAAATCTTTTCTTAGTGCAACTGCAAAATTAGCTGTAATAAGCACATCCTTTGCAATAACATAAGAATCATATTTCAGTGTACGATGGAGCAATTGCAACTTAAAATGATTATCTATGACAGCGGTCTTAATTAAACGAGAACTCATGTTGTCTATATCATTATTTCGTCCATAAAACCACTTGTTATCTTCGATGACTCTACTGAGATAGTTCAGATGCTTTTGCTTAGATGTTTCTAATAATGCTAACATTGACGATCCTTTTACAGTTAGACATTTGTAGATTCCTTTTTTAACAGCTAGAGCTAACTGAACAAAATTTTTGAGAGGAGGTTTTTGCAAAGGAATTGTCAGAAATGACAGAAGTATTGAAGAATAATGCAGTGACGTTAACGTTGCAAAAACAATCCAGGAAAGAAAAATGATTCTACTTCGAGCACAACCGAAATCTGTGGTAAAAGGTTGACGTAAAACACTGCCACATATGTGAAAAAATAATTTCAAGAAAGAAACTCTTATGCCAAGCATTATCACTATTTTAGGCCAAATTAGCAATAAGAACAAAATGCAAAACCAAACATCAGGATAGAATGGATATAGAAACGACCAATTAGTTGAGAGAACTCCTGGTTTGTCAACTAAAAACGTCACAAAATTAATTTCATACGGTTCACTGAAATCCACAACGTCAACTCGTTCTTCTGTTATGGTAAGAAAATTGAAGGCTATGTCAACTTCTTTTCTTTGGATCATGCCGATTAATCCAGACCAACTTCCATTATCATTCATCATGCCAGATTCTCCATCTGGTGGGGATTTCAGACGGTATTCGAATCGCAATATTTTAGAAAGCAAATTGAGGAATCTGGCTTCAATCCCTCCAAGCTTTATAGATCCGTTTGTGCTATTAACTTCAAAAACGTATTTACTTTGAATATAGCCTACGTTTATTATTTTAGGAAAATCAGAAGATTTTGCAGTACTTAATCTCATTATTTTAAATATGACAAATAAGCTAAAAGAGATGTTTTTTAATCTCAGTAAATCAAAAATGAATTTGATTCCTGACATTTCTTGTAGAGTTCTACATCGAGAATAGAAATCTAAAGGAAGTATCAATTTCTATGATCCTTTTTAAAGCTAAAAACCGTTACATACCCTTTTTTAAAAAAATTTTCTCCCGTTTAATAAATTTTGTGGCATCTTATATAGTTTTTTTGTTTCTATGACAACAAAACAATGAAAATTGGTTTTAGTGATGATTTAATACACAATAAACTGTCTTTTTAAAACTTGTATAGAATGCATTAGTTTGCATTTAAGGTTTTCGATTTTTAAATGCCTTTACAATAAAAAAAATAATATATAAATACACTTAAACTTGTCGAGAATGAAATTACATTTCTTTGCAAGTAAAAGGTTTCCAACACTCAAACATAAATTTGAAAGAGATCTTTGTTTTTATAAGCAAAAACTCATTTAAAACCATTCGACCAAAAAATATGTAAATAAAACTGACAGGCAATTCCCTGCAGTATGGCTTTAAATATAATTCATATATTAAGTATACATAAAAAATAGATGAATTCATTTATTTAATTTTTAACAGAATAAAGAAGGGCAATTTCATAGGCAATATTGCCGCCTTAGGTTGCATGTCTAAACTGAGGATATCATAATCAAAATTAAGTGATATACTCATTAAGAATATGCACGCATAAGTTGGAATATTTTTTTGTATCTAGATATCCAACTTCAAATTTCTCGATAAAAGGTTCTTCTTTCGTTTTTACTTTTTTTGAGATGGATCATGCAATGTCAATTTGAAAATTTAGGTTAATTTTGTTCTTTTTATATTGATTATATACCATCGTTTGAATTCATGTGCGTAACAATTAGACAAATCTGTTGCGTTTATTGACTTTAAATGATTATTTGCGCATTTCTTATAATATATTTCATTATACATTAAGATATATATATATATAATGTTATTTTAAACTCTTAATTTTACTTTTAATTAATTTCCAAAGACGTATCTTAATTTAGCCCATAGTAACATCATTCTAAAATATTCTCTTATTTCCTGATCATTCCACTTGTTTTAGTTAATTAATTCAATAGAAGCTTTGTAAAATTGCTGAATCAGCTAAAAGCCGTCTATTTCTCCCGCTGCGAGTGAGAAATGAAAACTATCCAGCCAAGCACATTCCTTTAAAAAGATCCCTGTGTTTCCCTTGGAAATCCCCATTGAAATCTCATTGTAAAGCTGGAAGTTAGTTAAAAAAAGTTTTGGAAGGTCTTACTAGTCATTTTGAAATTTACTGCATATACTTGAATGCAGTTAGTAATAAAACCATGTAATATAAAAAAAAACTTTAAATCAATTCGTATTTAGGTCAACAAAGAAATTTTTTATTTTAGTTACTTTTTATTAAATAATTAAAAATTAATATAGATAATTTATCAAACAATAATTGTTTTTCGCAAGAACTGAACTCACATTCTTCACCCTCTCATGAAAAATATTGTTCTTTCAATTTACAGATTGAGCTACTGTCTGCTGACTTCAATTTTCATTACAAACTGCTAAAACTCTATTTAAAGTATTAAAAATTAATTAATTAAAAATTATGAATTAATATTTGAAAAAAAACTGTATTAACATCAAATGTCCTCCACTTTAAGTTTAAAAAATGCATTTGAAGTCGAGTGGATGAATTAAAAAGTATTTTATTAACGACTGAAAATTTGAACAAGATATATATAGGGAGAGTGTGAACTTATAGAAGGAATTGAAATATAGCTCATAGGAAGCATACTTAGGAAGCAAAAGATAGTATTAGAATTTTTTTAATTATCACTGCATAAACATTAGATACAGTTACTTTTCTTAAATTTTAAAATATTTTTCTAAGTTTACTAAATTCTAGAGGAAAAATTTTAATATATTTATCAATCATGACTAATATGAAAGACAATGATAGAGCCATCTCATTTATGTGTTTGAGACTTAAGTTTTCATAAAACATTGTTAATTGTTCTGATCTTTATGAAAGAAAACATCATAAAAAGAGGGAGTGAGGTCTCCCAAAACTTTCACTCTTACTCTCATTTAAAGGTTTTGACCCCTTTTTTCCATTACAGACGGTTGACAGACGGTTTTAAGGCCTCAAATTTCATTGGCCTCATTGGTGAACTACGAAATACAGATCTTTAGCGTGAATTTTGCCTTTTCACGTAATCTATCGCGAGAATATTGTTACAAAATATCCACTGGCGGGTTCCCTTTTGATAGTGGTGTGTATGGTGTAAAGACACAATCAGCAGGCCAGAGTAGAAAACAAGGACGTTTATTTACATGACACACAAGCACGACAAACACAGGACAACACAAAGAATAGGACTCGGCACACAGAAGCCCTGTTTACCACTCGCTTGAGCTATGAAGCACACTGGTTCTCTGTCGGACAATTTCGCCGTTGCTTCGCTATCAACTCGACGACTCGTTACTTACCTTCGATTCCAACTCAGATTTCGACACAATTCAAATCATCGTTCAATTCCATTCTCACACACACAGTTCGCTTTCAACTGTATGAGTAGTGTTGACGGGGCTCCTAATTCCAAAGGGGCTTATCCCCGCCAAAAGCAAACTTCGAAGGACATTGTGGCCAATATTTGTCGTGATCTTCTTCTGAGCTTTCGCTTTCAGCTTGAGATTGCCGGCCTTTTATAGCTCTCAGGAAGCGTGCCGAGAACCTTCTAGACCAATCAAGGCGCATACTGGTTTCTATAGGACAAATCGAGAAAATTCTAGAAGTCTCTAGTAATTTCCTTTTCCAAAATCGCCAAATTCCTCGCCTAGTCGTCAAATGATCTACAGGTTTGTCGCCAAGCTCAGAGATTACCCCTTCAGCCAGCAACAGGGTTGATCGTTCATAGGTCTTTTTTTACGATGACGCAATCTATGCTATGAAGCAAAATTGCTGCTTTGTAGCATTATGTATTTCCTACACTTTTTGTATGCCGACTAACACAAAAACTACAATTGCAGTACAGCAAAATATGCTCAGTCTCAAACGTGGAGGTTTGAAATGTGGAGAATGTAGCACACGTGAAAGTACATTATTAAGTCATTGAAAGCGATAAAAAAATCGTACATTACTACAGTGAAGTTTTTAATAGTATATTCATCGTGTTTCTTTCGATATTTTTTCCGAAAATACAATCAAACTCTACTTCTTAAAGAATTACATCCGCTCAGAATTTTAAAATAAATTAAATGCTAATATTATGTCAAAATCAAATGTTCGTTTTCTTTCTATTTTCGCCTTCAATAGTTTATTAATGTGAAATTTGGAACTACTTTTCGACATCTAAAGAATGTAACTTTTTTTATGTATTTCGAAAATGCTGATTTTATCAACAAACAAAACTTCTATATGCGCTGTAGTGTCAATATTGCTGCAATCTTATTTGAATTCTTTATATGCAAGGATTATTCTTTATATTCTTATAAGAAAGGATTTTTTTCGCTTTGGAAGATAAAGATTTTTTTATTCAGGAAATCGGACAAAGTGGAAAAAAAGCATACAAAAATATATAAATGCAATATTTATATTTCCTATTAGTATTTTCCTAATAATTTTGAAATGTATTTGTATATTTAATAAATTATATTATTTTTGAGCATTTTCATACTTTAACAACTGATATTTATCTGTTTATTTGTAAATTCCTTTACCTCAACCATTTATGGTCTTCTATAATGGTATATTAAGATATCATTTGGTATAAAGAGTAATTGAATATTGATTGTAAATTGATTTATTTCGTGTTTAAAAACTAAAAATATATGAAAACTTATTTTATCAGTTGAAACAATTTGTAGAAAAACATCTAACTAAGGATTATAGACTAAGGATTAAAGTGAATTATTGCAACAAATTTATTTAATTATAGATTGTATCTCAGATAAATCAGCACAGAATTAAAATGTTTAAGCATGGAAATCATTAAAAAGCCTCAAAGGTTGTTTGTTTAACATATAAATTACATTCTTTTAATATTCATAATAGTCTGTGTATTTCCATTTCTATATTAACTCAAATTAATGAATTTTAATAAATAATGCGATGTATAAACGTTTAGTATTGATAACTCAACAGCATTATCCCTCAATATGCCCATCTCCTGTGACTTTTGAATTAAATACTATATAATATGGGCATTTAGCTATAAAATAGATACATCTTTTATATCCATTTGTAAATAGTTATATATTTTTTGGAAAAACCCCTAATTAGAATACATATATGGAAACATTAAATACCCACATGCTCTTCTAACAAATACAAACATTCTCATACTCCCATTAAAAATTCTTGATTTCTTTTTTACTTTTATTTTAGGCAAGCGTCAACTTCACCCGCACCTGGTGGTAAAAAAATACCCTACATTATTGCATTTGTGACAATAATCTTAGTAACGAGTATCACTCTCATTATCTTTCACAGCGTTTTAGGCTGTAAGTATCATCATTCCATATTTTTCAGCTTTTTATTTTAGTTTTGCATCATTTTATTGAAGAAAATTTTTCTTAGCTTATGCATCATTTTAAAATTTTAGCATAAATATTTGCGCTATTTTTAAAGGTAAAAAGTATACTGAATTATTTAAATTCTAGAATAGCGCATCTGATAGAAAAGTATTTACACGATTTTTTTTAATCTAAAAATTTGGAATATTTTCATTACTATAATTTTTGTTCATTGCTAATAACATATTTCCCAACTTAAAAAAAAGAAAATAACTATTTCCAAAATCAATTTAACAATTATTTTTAATAAAACAGGTATTTTTATCATTTTTTTCAATATATATATATTTTAAACCCAGTGAAAAAAATGTAACAACATTTTTATTTGCAAACTTTATATACTACTATTTTACATATTGATATTTTTTTATAAAAACAGATATGATTGAAGGTGAAATTAACATGTGTATTTTAACAATTTTAATTTAAAATTACGGCAATAAAGTCTTAGTAAAAATAATAAGGATTTTTTTTTTCATTTCTTAATTTACACATTAAACAAAAAAATCGAATTCTAATCAAATTCCTTGTTTTATTAATTTCTTTTACAGATAATCATCTGACGGAACGTACTCTTTCTCTACAGCGAAGTAATTCTGGTAAGATTTTTTTTATACTTTAATTAATATCAGTTTGTCCAATAGCATTTTGAATACATAAGTTAACCTCCATTTTCATTATTTAAAAAAAGGATTTATAGGTTAAGTAGCCTGGTATATCGTGAGTAAAAATACTATTTACATGGATAAAATTCTCTCTAAAATTATAATATTTTGTGCATTAGAACTGCAATGATGTAGAATAAATAGCAGTGTAGCATAAAAAAACAGGTAATTGTTTCACAAATACAGTTTATTAACATCATAATTTTTACCCATTCAAACTATAGTGATAATGGCATAGAAGCATAAAAAACAGGCAAATGTTTCACAAATACACTTTATTAATATTACAACTTTTTACCCATTCAAACTATAGTGATAATGGCATAGATGCATAAAAAACAGGTAATTGTTTCGCAAATATACTTTGTTAATATTATAATTTTTTATCCATTCAAACTATAGTAATCATGGCATAGAAGCATAAAAAAACATGTAATTGTTTCACAAATACACTTTATTAACATTATAACTTTTTACCCATTCAAACTATGCTGGTAATGGCATAGAAGCATAAAAAACAGGTAATTGTTTCACAAATACGCTTTATTAATATTATAATTTTTTACCTATTCAACATGTGGTAGTTTGGTATAAATGAGATAATGTATAAAAAAATTAAGAAATATTCCACAAATAAATTTTATAAATATTATAATTTTTTGCCATTCGAACTATAAAAATCTAGTATAAATACTATAATGGCATAAAAATACGTAAGCGTTTCACAAATACATGTTATTAACATAATAAATTTTTGCCATTCAAACTGTAGAGGTGTGGTATAAATGGGATAGTAGTTAAAATAGATCTTCGCTCAACTACACATCATTGATATCATAATTTTCCCCTTTCTATGGTGATGTGGTATAAATTTCATACATATTAACTTTAGGATTTTAATGTATTGTGAATTTCAAAAAATCATAGAAGATCAAAAATTGTATTTAAAAAAACCAGGAAATAATATAAGTTATTCCCTGTCAGTTGGTTTGTATTTATTCTCAGTTGTTATTTCTATTTTCCGATTTTAAGTTCACCAATGAACCGAAATTTTTTGCAGACTTTAAAGTTTTAAGTATAGGGGGGTATCAAAGGAAATGAAGTTGTAGGTACAATTTCATGCATATTTTTTTTTTATGTAAGTGGGAAGAAAACGGAATAAAGATGTAAGACGAAATTTAAGAGATAACCTTGTAGCTGAATAGACTTGCCTAAAGCAATCGCATGAATCACAAGTTATGTCTCCTGGTCACGTGATTGATTTTCATTTCACCCGTTAACTTTATCATGCTTGGAATTGAAGCATGATACAGTTCATGGCATTTCAGTGTCAAAAAAAGGTAGGATTTTGAAAAATGCATTGGAGAATGAAGAAGTATACGCAAAGTAGCACACTGTCCTTAACTCTAATGCAAAATTGAAACAAACCTTTCCACATCCCTCAAAATGGCTTTCTTCAGTAAAGATGCACCGTCAATATGAATTTGGAGTGGCTCTGCATTTCAAATTGAGAGTGGATTGATGAGAGTGGATTTGATGAAAATCTGGTGGACAGGGAAACAACCACCACAAAACTTTCTTCTTTCACCAAGTGACGTTGAAGAATTTGTTTACCTGAAATATTGGCCTTTCCAAACGAACAGCAAATCGTCATCAACACATCATTATCATCATAAAAATCATGAAGAGCCTCTGACATTGATAAATGTTATTAAGTACATTATTCAAATTTTTAAAAGTAAATTAAATATTTTTTATAAATGTTGTTGCCACTTATGGCACTTGCCATATTGGACAAGCCCCCCGCTGATACAGCAGCAGATTTAAGCCGAAAAGAGCGTCTCTTGTTTTGGAAGCAGCTCCAACTTTGTCCAAGAGTACGACTTAGCTACAAGCTCACCACATTCACTTGCACAACCCCTTTTTACGGGAAGGGCATGCACACATCTAACAGATAGCACACAGAAGAACAGCCATGCCCGAACCGGGACTCCCAGAAGAAGAGGAAGACGCGCTACCTTTGCGCCAATATCTTTCTTTAAATCGTTTGTTTTTGTCTATTGCATAAATAAATGAATAAATGTTCTACAAAATCAAAAATCAAAAAAGACGTCTCTAAAAGACCTTGAAATTTAATGCTCATTGATATCCGCTAATATAAATGGATCAGAACTGCAAAACTAAAACATTATGTTTATACTGTAAGAGAAAAGACTGCAGAAAAAGGAAATCAATACATCAAAATATGGAAAATCTTATATTGGAACATCTTATTTCAGAGCAAATCTGAATGAATTCATATGTATGAAGGTAAACAATTTAAATAGCTATTAAAGTTTCTTTTTCCTTCAGATAGTTAGATAGATTTTTTTTAATTATCAGATGCAATTACTGTTGCCTGTATGAATTTTTTTGGACAAAATCGTAATAAAAATGAAGTAGTATATCAGAGAACAAATTACATTTACTGTTATTTAAGTCGATTTTTAATATGAAATAAATTTTGTCCTAAAGCCATAAAACATGAAATGCTGATTTGGAAGGATTATTCTCTCTTTTGTTGCAGAGAAATTTCAGAAGTACAAATGTGATAAAAGTCTTTGTAATTCCAAGGAATGCGTATCTATGGGTAAGTTATTTTCATTATTGGTTATTTATTGGCCTAATCATCATCAAATTCTTATCTAGTTTATAAATGAATATTTTTTAATCTTAGTAATGAAAGGCGACAATTCATCATAAAATGTATCGATCATCTTTATATTACCATAAAAAATATTTCATCACAAATTTGAAGGTGGGCGTGCATGCGCGTTTGTGTGCGTGCGGATATGTGTGAGTGTGCGAATATGTGCGTGTAGTTGTGTGTGCACGTGTGTTTGCGCACATGTGTTGGTGTGTGTATGAGTATGTTCGTGCGCATATGTTGGTGTGTATATATGTTGCACAATTTCAGCAGATGTGTGGTTTAAAAAATGATGTATTTGCAATAAACCAGTTTATTTTACGACGGTAGTGCAAAGTTTGTACATGGAGGTGAAGTTGAAGCTATTCTTTTGCGTTAGAGTACAAGGGCATAAGGGTATACATTTTTCCCTTTTTGATTTTAATAGGAGATTTTTAGGTATTTCTTTGACACGCATCGGCATAGAAAACAGATATGTTTGAAAGAAAAGCGAAAGTGTTAGGGATTTTTATACCTTGGTTCCGAGCGTAACAAGTCTTGAATCAGAAATGATTAATATATATTTGGAAATAGAATATATATATATAGCTAGAAACAATTATATAATACCAGTTTAAAAATACTTTAAATAATATACAGAATTACATTTTGCTTTGCTGTAATCAGTCAACAAATAAACCGAAAAAATTGCGAATTTTTATAGAGTTCCTCAAAACCCATTTCGTTGTTTTTATTAAACACTTCTTCGAGCTACCGTCTTACCGAGCTTAAATAAAAAATATACCTATCTTTTAGAATAAAAATTTAAATTTTGAATTTCACTATTTTAGATCAATCAAAGAACAGAAATTTATTGGTTAATTAATCTTCTTTAAAAGAGCCATTGAAATCGAGAAAATTCTCTGAAATAGGGATATTCGAAATTTAATTTTAAAAAATCATCTTTGGCAGCAGATGAAGAAGATTTCCGATGTTTAAAATACTTTTTTGTGAATATTTTGCTAAATACAAATAATAGCAAAAGAGAGAATGAAAAAAAAAAAGAATTACAAAAAATTCATCAATACCTTTACTAAGAAATACAACATAGATTTCAGTCCATTATACCCGTCTAAAACTGTTTTTCCCATCATTTAAGTCAACTGGAAACTTATAGAAGTTATCTATGGATCCACAACTAAAATAGGCACATTTTACATTATTCTTATTTTGTTTAATAGTAGTAATAATGTATTCTCAAGATTATTTTATTTTTAATTAGTAATAGTAGTAACGTATTCCCAGGAAATATTACTACTATTACCAATAAATTAATATTGCTTTATTAATAATGATTAAGGAAATAAATTAATTATTACTTTTTGTTTTCGACAGCTTCTAGAATATTGCAGTTGATGAATCACGACGTCAATCCATGCGAGGACTTCTATGAGTACTCTTGCGGAGGATATGCGAAGTCTGT
The DNA here is from genome assembly GCA_026289955.1 of Argiope argentata. Classification (NCBI taxonomy): domain Eukaryota; kingdom Metazoa; phylum Arthropoda; class Arachnida; order Araneae; family Araneidae; genus Argiope; species Argiope argentata. The sequence goes on along the minus strand of JAOUZG010048650.1, from coordinate 2,667,506 downwards.
CGATACCCCCTCCAGCTTCAGCACATTCAATCCCGGATTGGAAACTCGCCTCAATATCATATTCGACATCAAAAGTAATTTTTTTCGCTTCAGTTCATCTTACGAAAGCAAATTTCTTACAGTATGGGAAAAATAACATAAAAAAATATGAAATTATTTTGTGGATTTGTATTAACGATTTATATTATCAGAAATAGAAGACAGCATGGGAATATGTAATATGGGAATGCATAGTATGGATGGTATGGGAATATGGTGTTTATAGTATGGGGAAAATAAAATTGAAAATAAAAGCATAAGGATTAATTAAGATTTATTTGTATTATAAAGCATTGGTGTTAACGATTTAAAGTATGAGAAATAGAACACAGCATGAAAATACGTAATATTGGAATATGGTATATGAATGTATAGCATGGACGATATGGCAATATGGTATTTATAGGATGGGGAAAATAGCATAGAAAATCAAAACATAAGAAATTATTTTGTGTATTGAATAATAAAATATTTATATTAAAGATATTCTACATATTCAAATACTTTTTTTTTCTTTGCGATAAATATTTGCCTATAAAATATTGCAGATTCATGTTTATCATTGGATTTATTCTTTAAAAAATCAAAACATTAAATTATCACACTATCTAAATTATGTTTAACTCAGTCACCTGCTTCTTCCCTAAAGCTCCTGACATGAGAGACTATGAAATGCAAAATAGCTATGTTATAAATTATGACATAGTATAATGATTCACAATGAAATAATTCACATAAGACACAGATATCCAACACTTCTCTAAAACTTATGTAATTCTAAGAAATATAAAATAAGATGTAATATAAATCACAATACAAAAAATTACAATGACTCACAATTATGTAAATTCAAGTTTGTCACAGATACGATGACTCATTATCAAATAAATTTACGGGACGTCATCGATTCTGTGACTAACCATGAAATAAATTCCTGTGTGTCAAAGATACAGTGATTCGCAACGAAAGAAATTCATATAATAATCATAGATAAATGCTTCTGTCTTAAGGGTTGTGAGATGAGAATCTATGAAATATAAGATAGGCTATTTTATAAATTATTACGTAAAAGATGCAGTGATTCTCAATGAAATAAATTTATACGATGTCGTAGATTGCAATGACTAACATTGGAGTAAATTCGTATAATTTCACAGATAGATGCTGCTTTCTTAAGGTTATAACATGAGAATCTTAGAAATGTCAGAAAGATGAACCATTTATAAACTATAACATAGAAGTTACAGTGACTCACAATTAAATATACTCAAGATACATATTTCTCCAAGGTAGGTAGGAAACTACAAATTTAAAAAAGGGAACATTTATCATGCTCACGCTAATAGAAAGTGGCTTACTCAGAGGCAAATCAGAGATGAATAGTCAAAGATTTCACCCTACATTTAAGAGTGCCATATACAGAAAAAAAACCTCGATGTCGACGAAAGCGCCTCCTATCGGTGGGGGTGATAGGGCGGTGACTAAGCTAACGAAAGAAGAAGCTTAAAAGGTTTGATTGACAAGCCGAATAACACCCAACCAGAAAAGAATTCCTGGTCCCTGGAGATACTGCTGTGCGGAAGTGCTACATTCAGAAGGTCATTTGACCCACCCCCAAAAAACTTGCCCTTTCTCATTGTGGAGGCTTCTCGGAAACCGACAAGGTTCCCTCTCCCCCACTCCAAACTAGTTTGGAAAAGTTACTCTTTGAGCTAGATATTTTAGATTTTCTCTGCTTGCACAGAAAATCGTACTGAGGGCAGCGGGAATATTAGAAGGGCTCTTAGAACATAGAATTCTTCACTGATTAATTATTGAAGCACTTCGAGTTTGAGGCCTTTAATTACTTTTCATAATTCTGTTAATATCATAGAATCCTGTAATTAAGAAGTAATTAAATAATTTAATAGTTATAGAATTTTATTTGACACGACTTTATTTTTAACAATAATTACGTTTATTAATTTTTCAATCCAGGAGGATGGGCAAGATCTACTTGTATATGAAAATGTAAGACTTCGGACTCCTTTCCGAAGAATAGGTTCAATCCTTTATCTCAATAGTTTTATTACTAACAGTGAATTTTAATAAAATGTTCCTTTTTTAATTTTTTTAATTAAATTATTTATTTAAAATATATATTGAATTGTCTTAAATGAGAAAGGAAATGAAAAAAAATTAAGTTGTATTTTTCAACTTGTGCAACATTGCCTGGTGTTTCTGTGTAGCTGGGATGCTCCAGATTTCTGCCTGATTTTCGCAAAACAGGCAATATCCTAAATTTTAATTAAATGGCACATTTGTACCAAATTAAAAAGAAAAGATAAATATATTTCATTCGGAAATAACGTTAAGATGAATTCTATTCCTCAGCTTTCCTAAACGTGGGATATAACTAACTTAATACAATTTACATAAATTGGAAGGAAAAATAATGAATTAAATTGTAAAATGCACATATCGGATTGAATGTCTTCTGGTTTTGAAAATTTTTTAACCATTAATTGTGTGATTATTTCTAAATTTATTTTGTTTTAATTATTTATTGGATTTTGAAAGTACAACCATTCATCTGTTTAACCAGGATTTGTTGATATATTTTGTATCAGAATCTGGATTATTTGAGACTGAAAAATCGTCTAATATTTTTTTTTACTTATAAATAAAAAATAATAATATGGAAACAATAAAAAGAAGTTAGACATTTTTTAAAAAATGAATCTAATTTCTAAAGAATTTGTTTCAATATAATATGGTCACTAACATTAAACACAAAGAAACAGAAAAAAGAGAGTAAATAACTGCAAAGCTTTTTCTCTAACATTCATTATGAATCAAGACTGTTCCGCATTTCTGAAAGCTTGTCAGCAATTTTGTTAATTTGTATGTAACTAAAGTTTTTTAAAAAGTTGTGCGAGATTCAGTTAAATAATTTGGTAGGAATATTGCTTCGTACGAAATAGAAATTATGATTACTCCTATGTCACCAGGAATTGATAAACAAATAGTTGTAAATTATATTGTTACACAAATGCTTACACATTAAAAAGTATTATTTTTTTGTCATATAAGAAAACGTTGTCATAAAAGCAGTGACCAACTTAGTTTTAGTTAATTTTTATAATTCAGATTTATGGTTGCTAAAATTTACTTGTTCTTGATTGCTTACTCACACGAGTATATTTAACTTCAAATTCTATGAGACATTTAACATTTGCTGCTTTTCTAAAAACCATATAACTTTCCGCATTTTGTGCAATGCATCTCTTTTAATTTTCAACGGAACTCAACTGAAATTGGAACTTGAAAAACGAAAGTGTTTAAACTTCAACTAATACAAAAACTTTCTCATTCAGTATTATTTATACACAGAACAGATAATATTCTAATATAATATTATTTAATTTTACTAACATTGAGCCTTATACCTCCAATAATTTATTACATTAAAGAATAAAAAGATTTTAAAACTTTATAAAATTTACAATGCTATAACTTGACGAAACTATTAACAGCACAAAATTAATTTTTGCATAACAATAAAGCAAAAAAAACCCCTATCTTTTTAATGATAACACAGTTTTCTTCATCAATATTTTAAGGAAAGCATTTTTGATTTCCAATCAACTGAATCATTCACTAAAACTGAATAATTTATGAATTTTGGATATCGTTCTTCTGCAAAAGCTGACGATTTTAGATCACTTCATAGACGGTCTCAAAGATATGCTACCAGGATTCCTCGACGGTGATTGGATTGATTATTGATTATGGAAATATTGATTGATCTAATATTGATATGTAAAAACTAACAGATTTGATAGCAGAAGACAGGAAGTTTATTTATTTAAAACTCGAAAACTTGGCTGTAGTCATTAATTATTTTTTTTAAAATTAGAGCTTTTGTAAATGCTATGGCAACGCATTATTCAAAGCTGAGTTTTTGATATGCTCGTGCGGATAATAAAATTTAAAATGTTTATTTTTCACCTACGGATTTTTGTTGACACCACAAAACCTCATTCCCAAAATATGTTCTGACATGATAATAATTATTCTGCAATGTACATACAATTTCAATACTGAACGACTCTGCTTTCAATTTTCATATTTAAAAAAAAAAGATGTACTTGATTTCAAGAAAAAACGTTTATATTAATTACAATTTAACCTCTCCACTCTAATTTATCGTGTAAATTTTATGCACTCTGACAGAAAATTAGTAAGAGATAAGTAATATAATGAACAGAACTGTTTAAGGCCTACATAATAATATGACACAATTATATAGCTATCAAAAACTGAAGATTTGATAGCTAAATATTTTTCAAAAAAGGCTATTTAGAAACCAAGTTATATAAAATATGTAAAGCTTTAGATATCTTTTCTACTATTGAACCAGCTGATCGTCAAAGGCGACTTTTTAATAAAGATATTGCTTAGTGAACTATTGTAATATATATACACATATATACATTTTTTACTCTTTCACGACTATTGATATCAATGATTTTGAAGAAAACCCATTCAGAAACTTGAGAATATTCAAGTATTAGTAAAGAATAAAAAATATATAAATTTTCTTAAATCTTACTTTCTTTAAATGAATTATTACCGCTAATTGTTTTTTTTTTCTGATAAAAGCAATCTTATTTTTCAATTTATAATAAAATTAACCATTATTTATTGCAAGATATATGAATAAGATAAATGTATGTACAAAATCTCATAAACACAAGATCAAATAAATAAAATTTTTACAAAAAAAGAATGCAGACAAAATAGCATTGATTTATGAATTGTATGTAAAAAAGTACAGTTATAAAAATATCCAAAGAAAAAAAAGCTTTGTAAGCATTAGTGCTTTCTCCTTTTTTTTCCATTAATTTTTTTTTCTTTTTATCCTGTATAATCGCAAAAGGATCCGAAGTTTCATTCATTCGAGATATCTGAGATCAACGAATTTTGGCAATAAACAGTCAAATTAAAAGAATCTTAATTATTTTTTCATTGCCAAAATTTTGGATTTATGAATAATTTTTTCTGCCGTCCAATTTGAAAATGAAACTTTTTTTTTGTGTTGTGTGTGTATGTGTGTGTTATATGCAGCTGGACCTGCACTTGAAAATAATATTTATGATTTTTATTAATGATTGTTTTTCATCTTTGCTTATTTTCCAAAATAAATTTTTTAAAAAACTTTAATTACTTCATCCGGAGCAATATTTGTTGTGCATTTTACTTCTGAAATTCTATCACTACCAATTAGCCCGTCCGGAAATGCTGTTAAATATGCAAAATTCAAACTCTTTTACAAAAGTTTACTAATTTTGTTTTCAGGGTTGCAGTAGTATTCGCTGAAACGAGTGTAGATTGTGAAGGGGCAGATGACCACAGCTGTGATGGTAAACAAAATAAAACAGGACAAAAAGCCGAAAGAAAATTATACTGAGGGGGAAATTTGAAGACGGGGTGAAGTCCAGATAATAAAAGTAACAATCCATCACGTGGTAAAAGGAGGGTTTAGTGTGTATTCCTCCGCGAAAGGGAGGAGTTAAAGGAACTTTAGGGGGGAGTTCAAATTATTCTTCCAAGTTTAAGTATAAAATGCTGTTTTTGCAGATTCTCCTAATTTCTTTTTTTTTTAAAAAATTATATGTATCGGAAAGAAGATACCAAAACGAATGTATTTCAGTTGCTAGTTTTATTTTATTTGTGACAGATTTTTTTAAAAAAATCGTTTAAATGGCACCCTTGACATTTTTTTCAATTTTTATTGAATATTTAAAAATATTTTGACACGCACGAAAAAAAATTCCTTCGGGAGAAAACTGTGTTTTTATTCCCTCTTGCGATAGCAGATTGACTTCATAATAAAGACACCGTAATAGCAAACGAAACACGGGACAATATTTTTCCATAAGATAACATTACGTTTGAAAATTGTAGGTGGCGTGTATACGGCACTCTTAATGCCCAAGATCGATATCTAGTCATCATAGTTCACCGATTTCATGCCAGAAATACCAATTTTCTTTACTCGTGGTACTCTCAATAAAAATCTGAGCATCTGGCATTCATGGCATTGACTAAGCTATAATTTTGTGCACAATGAAAGAGAAAACATTTTTACCACAAAGTAATCCGAAATTTTTTTAAAAAAGGAAAAAAACTGCTATCGCAAATTTCAAATTAATATGTGAGGACATTTGTAGCGTCACCTTATAAGCCAGATAATATCCTTCGAGCTGAAGGGTCCCTTTGCTTGATCGGTATGATACTCGGTTACTGGCTCAAACGTCGCAGGTTCATTAATTAGCTTAAAACGATTTGAAAAAAATCACGGGACTTTTCTATCGGTCTCTCTCTCTCTCTCTCTCTCTCTCTCTCTCTCTCTCTCTCTCT
>JAOUZG010048650.1:2644562-2656062 GCA_026289955.1 Argiope argentata | reverse complement strand
GTTCATTAGCTACTGAGCTTGGTTTTATAGTTTTCGTGGCATCAAATAACAAATTTTTTAATCCTTTTATTCGTTATCTCAAATAATAAAAATTCAGTTTTCAAAGTCTTTGGATTTTTACGTTTTTCTTTAGAATCCTCAAGAAACTTATGAATTGATTTTTCCATTGCTTCTTTTAAAATAGCATTACTCTGACGAGTAGTTTCTTTGATTTGCTGTTTATCAGAATCGTTTTCCACACAAGAATTTGGAATTAATCTAAAAAAAGCATCATATTTTCAGATTATTAATTTTTAACAATAAATTGACAAAAATTAATTTTTACTTAAAAATATGAATATTTCAGCCATATTTTCTTAGTTTAAAAACCTGTTTTACAATGTGACAAATTTACCTTTAAAAAAACGATTTTTTAAAACCGTGTGTGAAAAACTGACAATTCCTGGATACAATATTATCCTTCATAAATAAAAATTTACCTATTAAATATAATTTAATAACGATATTCAAATTAAAATACAGAATTTAATTTAAAGATTTGTATTAAATAAAACAATATTAACTTTTCAAATTGAAAAATTTTTGATACCAAATATCAATTATCGACCTTAATCTTGTATTACAGTTCTTCTAATTTTGATGTCCTTATACATTATATGCATTTTCTTTTTCAGATCAAAGAACCATTCAACAAAAACTATCATTAGAAAGGTGGTTTTCAGAAATAGAGTTTAAACTAGATGGCTTTCACACTGAATATGAAATGGAATCAGCAACGCGTGTGTCTTGGAAAACCCTCGTTTCAAGGTTAGAAGAGTATCAAATTCACACCATAGTGAAACCTCATTTCAAAAGCTCAGGGAGTACTCCAATTGAAAAAATCGTAAGATTGGTCTTTTTATTTCCAAAATTTGGATTTTCAATTTTTTATTTTTCAATGTTAATGTTTCAAAATTATATATATTCAGCAAACATTCGATCAATCAACCATTATTACGAAATGAATCTCTTATTTATGAATCTAGCATGTACCTGTAATATTTGCGTTGTTATTATAGTTCTTATCTAAAAATGCTTCGTTTTAATTTAAATTTAATTGTTAGAAATTTTAGGCATCTTATAAAACATTGCCTTGCAAATTTATAGTTCTTATTTGCTAATATACAGAATTTTTTATTTACTCAATAAGAATTTAACCCTTTATTTACTGACAGTACTCATAAATACTATTTAAATTTGGATTATATTTTCGTAATATGACTCGAATTTCGTATATGTTTTTGTATTCTAAAAAACATGGAGAATACGACACAAATAGCAGTATTTCTAATATAAGCTAAAAGTAGGAATAAAATTTTTTTGATTAATAATTAAATTAATTAAAATATTTCTATTAAATAAAATTCTCCACTTGGGCTCTCAGAGGATTATTCTGCAAGGAAACACATAACTACTGGCGCAAAAATGAAGTTGAAAAATTGATGGTTATATAATTCAAAAGATAAAGAGTTAAAAAGCTATTATTATCGTTCTGCTGAAATATACTATGAATTGTTGTTGTTGTTTCTAATGGCACTTACCATGAACAAGCTTTGCTGAGGCATCAGTGATTTTTAAGCCGAAACGAGCGTCTCATGTTTGAAGTAGCGCCAAGGATGTCAAGAGTGCGATTTAGCTATTCATTCATCACATTCGCTTGCACATTCCCTTTTTACAGGGAGAGGGAGGAGGAGGAGGCACATTCACACACCTTACGGATAGAACACAGAAGAACAACAATGCTCGAAATCTTGACACCCAGTTGACGGGGAAGACACGCTACCCCATGCCAGGAACCCGGCTCTATAAGAGTTATAATCAGTTAAACAAAAGTTATTCAAATTTAAACGTGTGTTAGATTTTGATTTTTTCTGACCTGTTGACTTGTATTTGGCATTGCTTCAACTTTATATAGTTTAAAAAGAAAAACTTAGTTACATAATTTTATTATTAGTTGAAACAACAGCATTTTAGTAAATTAAACAGTAATTATAAATCTTCTATTTTCATTTGAGTTTTTTATTACTTTGCCCATAAATTTGTCATACCCTTTTGTTGAAAGGAATAAAATCATTTAAATAGGCACTATACCGATATCAGCTTGATATATTATCACTTTAATATTGAAAAAAATGGAAAATTACATGCTCCAACTTTTAATTGATAAATCCTTTTGATAGAAATCATAAAAAACAGAGTGGTTACAATTAAACCTCTCCTATAAACAGCATCTCACAACGCAAATGGGTGAATTTATCAGGGCCTGACTAAGTCAGAGGCATACGAAGCAGTTGCCCAAGGCCCCCACATAAGTAGAGGGCCCCAAAATCGAATATAAATTGTATTTTACGTTTCCTTCCTTAATGAATGTTCTTTGTTACTAAAATAGGGAAGCAGAGGGGCCCCAAAGATGTTTTCCACAGGACCCTAACTGGACTAAGCCGGGCCCTGGAAGGGATTGCAACGAAATTTGGTAAATAAACTATATTCGGGATGAGCTCACGAAATTTCGGTTGAAAAAGTTTCAAAATATCCGCCAGAGGGCCCCTTTCTCAGAAAACATTAAATTTAACATAACGAACGACAAAACGGTACACAGAAACAATATTAACAATTCAGAACAAGAATTATTAGTAATGAAATGAAAAACCGGGAAAACTGGAAACTCTAGCGTTTCAAATGAGAAGCATCACAACTAATCAGTTATGATTGGCTGTTGAACACATTGCCCATGGATTTGAAATTTTGCAGATGATTGGGGATGGTCTCAAGGAGTTCATTTCTCTATATCGCCCTGGACACGACTATCAACAGCACCTCTTCTGCAATATCTTCCCAATCGTTTCTTGTTTCTGCAAACTAAACTGTGTTTTTTTTTTTCAAACAGCTTAATGTTATTTTTTCTTTACTTTTATTTAACGTGGCTCGATGACAAGATGATCAGAAGCTAGTCAATAAATGTCAATGATGTTTCTGTATTCCGTTTTGGTCATTCGTTGAGTTAAATTGAATATTTCTCCTGAAAAAAAAAGCCCTAATCTAATTTTGTTAAAAATGTAAAAAATTACATTTGATTCTTTTATTAGTGGTGAATTCTCTCGTCAATCGAGTAGCTGTTTCCTAAAATCAAAGACCGAATATCAGATGAATGTTTTTAAGTCATATTATTGACCCTAGATGGCGCTACTTGTAAAACAAAGAGACGAATTTCTTAGGCTTAAAATCTGCTGATCGTATCAGCGGAAGCTTGTCCAGGGCAAGTGCCATTAGTCACAACAAAAACACAGCATGTTTTTTTAATAATTTCAACCTAAACAGTTGAAGAAAAATTCTTAAGGAACATTAATTTTTATTTTTTATTTCTCGTATTATTATCACTTTTCATTAGTCATTGGTGAGCCGAAATTCAGAATGTTTCCAAAATATTGAATCTGATTATTAGTTTTGATAAATGTTCAAATAAATTCTTTCTTCCTGGTAGCTTTAAGTCTGATTGTTACATGCAGTTACAATGCTGTTATTTTACTAATTATTTTATGTATTATTTTACTATTTTATGTTTTATGCATTATGTATTATGATACTGTTGATACCGTTACATGCATTTACAATGCGGTTATTTTACAAATTATTTTGTGTATAATGTTACTAATTATTCTATTGTATGAATTATTTTACTGTTGGTACAATTGCATGCATTTACAATGTTGTTATTTTACTAATTACTTTATGTATTATAATTCTATTTTTTTATTATGTTATTACATCTTTAAAGAAAGATTCATTTTTTAAAGAACCATAAATGTATTATTTTCAGGAAATTGATTGCTCCATTCCTTTCTTTGGTCCAAAAGTATATCTAAATGTTACAGCCAATGATAATTCTTATTTATTATCTCTGTATAAGAATTATATAAAAGATGCTCTGGGGTTGTTACCCATCAAAGATGTTGCCAAAAGAAGAAAATTCTTAGACGACGTTATGCAAATAGAAATCGATGTAGCAACGACTATTCAAGTAAGTTATTCCAAAGAAAACTTCTTTTAACGTCCTTCATTTAAAGTTACATTCTACATATTCAACAAAATATAATCGTAAAATATAATTAAAAAATTAATTTTAAATTTAATACATAAATTTTAAAACATAAATTGTATTACACATAAAATTTTCTGAAACGTTTTATAAATAATTTTGAAGGTTTATAATTATTTAAAGTTGTTAAGAAATGCTTGTAAATGTTAAAACTGTGTGCCGAAATGTGCCTATAATACATTTGCGAAGTAAAAAAAAATGGTTTTTTTAAACAACAATCATGATAAACTCCCTGCACGGTCATTATTATAGATTTCGATAAAGCTTTCGACATTCGGTTTTTAGACGCCAATTCTTACATTGAGTTTATTTACTGCTGAGGGTGAATGATTAGGACAAATCTCGCAATATGGCTTGTAGCTGAGTAACATAGCCATTACCCAAAAGAGACACTCATGTCTGGTAGATGTTTCAGGCTTATGAAGCTTTCACCACATGTTCTCCCACCAATAAGTCGGTGGTGCGACGAAAGATGCATTGCACCAAGCGTATGTGAGTTGTTAGCTGTTGTATTTAATGCGCCAGACGACTTTTATCATCGATAGAGGGTGCCAAAACAGCTGTATGAAGGTTGCTTATTTAAACTATCTGGTAAATTCGTCGAGATGAACGATACATTTGCACCAAGTGTTATGGCAAGCGTATGAGAGTTGCTTCGTGAATGAGTCTGACGACTTTTGCTGCGAGTAGATGCGCCTCGACAGCTGCACGAAGTTGCATGGTAAAGGTCACCAATGTGATAATTGAAGGTCAAGGTCTGACCCCGTGATGATAGGACTCGTACCCTAGTAACATAACCATTAGACAAAAGAGACACTTCAGTTCGATGGATGTTATCTGGCTTATAAAACTTTCACCACACTGCAAATTAACATGTTTCCATTTACTTTTTCTATTGTCTTGATCTTAATTTTTTAGTGAAAAATAAATAACGCGGTTTTTAACATTCCTGAAACATTTTGACTTTTTGGATAAAATATTTTATTAACAGAGCATATAAAAAGTCATTTTCTTGTTTGAAAGTGCTTATTAAAGCTCTGGTTTATTTCACTTCTTCGAAGAAATTCAAATCTTTCGTAAGTCTAGGAATTACTTCCATTCAGTAATGAAAGAAACTTCAGGAAACAACATTCTTTTTCTTGTTGGAAAATAATTAAACTGTCACAATTTCGAAATGAAATCATTAATTACATAGATGGAAATATATTTTTATTAAATCTCAGATTATGGGCCAATCATTAATTTTTGAATACATCATATTTATTTTAGCTTATTGTTCCTTTTGATGAAATATTCATCTAAACTGATAATATATTATTCTATTAAACTAAATGGTGAAATATGTGTAATCATAGTTATGTTATAATTAAAACTGTAAAAAGCTAATTAATCGCTTGATTAATTTTCTTTCAGAATTCTGAAGATCCTCCTAATCTTTTTATATCGGCAGAAAATGTGAGTTTTCTTTATTATTATTATATTGAGTTACGTAGTATAATTACTTCAAGTTACTTTAATTTCATTGTAACTATATGTGCGAAATTTTCATTGTGATTATCTCCCCTTGAATATAAAATAACCAATGGAAGTGGTCTCCTTAAAACTTCCTTGTTTATTCTTTTAGAAAGCTTCTATCCACCTCTCATCTCTCCAAATTATAGGTCACTAATACCTTGCATGACATTTTAGCACAATGGTAATGAAATATTTGTACTTCGCAAACTTTTAGCAGTTTTACTTAATCCATCTTTGGAAAACTTTTACTTAATCCATCTTGCATTTTTATACTTTTCCAAAACCATAGATGAATACTATACATTATGCTTTTCCTTATAATAGATTTTTTTTATTTATTTATCTTTATTATGCTGGAAAAGTATTGAGCAATACAATTTTTTATGGAAGTCTAAATTCCATGGAACCAACAACTACAATAACCTAATGCTCTTCATGAAAGACTATATTAGCTGTATATTTTATATCCAAATACATTCTGTATGAAGACTTAAAAAAAACTTTTTAGTTACATTATTTTATCATAGTGGGCAATAATACATTAATTTTTAAAGATCTTTTAGTTTATAATGTAAGCGAGACTTTAAACTGACCTTCGATTATGTTATCTGCACATTCGGCTCTATAAGAATATCATGTACTTTTTACGTCAATTTTGCATTCTCTTTTTAGTTTAATAGCTTTTTTTAACTATTTCTAGTTTAAGCTGCCATTTAAAGTAAAAAAATGAAGCGTTTTTGCTTTTCGTGTACATGATGGATATTATTATTTAAAATATCACTATTGTGGGTTCGCCTTTTTTTATGGTGATGGGCGTATGGTGTGAAGATACAGCCAGCAATCCTCAGCTTAAAACAACAACGACATTTATTTACACGAAGGCAACAAAGAAAGATGCCGAATACACAGACGACAAATATGTACAGCCGAAATGAACACACAGGACAGCACATAACAGCAAATATTAGCCGACAAGTAGTAATCGACCACAGCTCTCAAAGCACAGACAGAATCCACGATCTCTCCAATGGGCTGAAGTTATCACTGTCTCCTCGCTTTAGCTTCCAATTCACCACCACACGACTGGCTGCTCCATACTCTATACGTCTCTGCTTCCCCAATAGACAACACGACACGACACACAGTAATTCAGCGGTCACTTGACTGCAAGCACAACGCTGGCACTTCTCCGTTGCTTCCTGTCCTCTGACTTGTCTTCTTCTCCAGCTCCACTTCAGGTTCAATTCAAACGACACAGACACACCACTCAAATCAAAATCAGCTTGAGTCTGACAACCATTTATAATTCTCGGATGGAGGCACTGAGAACCTTCTAGGACAATCAGGATGTATCTTGGTTTTTATTGGATGGATCAGGAAAATTCTTGAACTTACCAGAATTGTCCATTTTGTCTTCAAGTCACTAAATATTCGTTAGTCCTGTTCACCAAGTCCTGACGTCACGAACGTAGCATCCGCTCAGCACTGAGCTGTGTTGATTGTGGAACAGTCCTTTTTTACGATGGCACTGTTCGTGCCGGGAAATAAAATTACAAGTTTGTAACAATATGTTTTATTAGGTGGTCCTGTTTCATTTATTATCTCTTTTAGTGATTTTGAAAGCAGCAAAATATTTTGAAAAACAATTGATGAGTAAGCAAAATATTTTCACATTCATTAGCCAACCATTTAAATCTGTTACCAATGCCTTGCAATCATGTCAACTACCGGTGGTTATTCACTATTTATTTTTGTGTGCGAAAATTTTTATTTTAAGCTTTTTTCTTAATTTATCGACATTGGTGTTTTCTTATCAACAATATAACTACTGTTTTTCAAAGAAATAAGATTGTTTTTGAAAATGCATTCCATCTTAATAGATATTTTTGCTATAAAAAAACTAGGATGTCATTAAAATATTTTTAAAAAATATGCTGATTTTAAAAATACTGAATTCAACAGATCTTTTATTTGCAGCATTTCAATTTTATTATATTCTTGGATAATGATAATTTATGCATGGCAAATTACAGCTTTATAAAATTAAAAAAAAAGAAATCAAATCAGCAAACAGCATTATATTTATATTCTAAAATACAAAAACTTAGAAAACGCTCATAAGAGCTGTAAATATAGAATATGAAATCCGAAATTCATTTTATGAGCATGCGTACAATAAATATATATCATATTTATAATTGAGAGGTAATTTTGGGGAAATATTTCCCATAAGGATAAGCGAGAAGATATTAAAAAAATGATGTACTTTTTTTATAAGAAATGTAGGATTCTTGTTTTTTTTTTTAAGACTCTGCTGCTGAAAGATTTGTGGAGAACTATAATAGGGGACGCAATTCAAGAAGTGGAGGTAATATCAGTTTGCAAGTACAACTTGGACGGCATTCTTTCTACCCTGAATAATGCTGATCCAGAGTAAGTATTGCTACGAATTTCCCCATATAATTTCAAGCGCCAAGCTACTTCTTTTCTTAACATTAAAAGTTAAAAAATAAATTACAGAAACTAAATCATTTTATTTATAAATAAATATGAAGTTATTTTAATACTATTGATTATTTATAAATGTGTTCAAGATTTCTTTGTCGTTAAATTTATTTCTTTGTAAAGAAATTTAAATTATCAATTTTTGCACTAGAATGCGAAAATAATCGTCAAAAAATAAAAAAGTAATATATCTATATATTTATAAAAGGCTTTCATTTCTTTCTATATGTTTTATTAAAGTAATTATCAATTGTTAAAGTTAAAACCTCGATATATTATTTATAATTTGTAAATTTCGTATTTGCTTCAGATCAGCAAATTCTAATTAGAAAAAACATCTTAATATAAGAAACCATTTTTAAAAAAATATTTCAGAATAAATTACGTCTAAATGATAAATAAGTGATTCCACTAAAAAGAAAGGATGTTTCATTTTGAAATGAAATAAGAATCTTAGAAAATCAAATATTAGAAACACTATTCCAGAGAGTAATTTCTTTCTAACTGGAAAAGATTGCTGTTAAAAGATATAAATATCAGAAAGAAGATGCGAAACTTATGGTTTAAATTCCCCTTGTAGGGCTGATTTTAGGATAAAACTGTTTCTTAAGAAGTATTTTTTTCAACTAAGAAAATATGATTGTTTCTAGATTTTGCTCAGATTTAAAGATAATCATATTTATGGTAAACTTGTTTTTACCCGCGAAATTTTGATGTGTATATGTGAGAAGTGATAGTCTAATCACAATGTAAAACATTATAAAACCTATGCGTGCGTACATTTTTAACGCCAATTGGAGCAACGCAAAGACGTAAATTTTAAACACCAATTGGGGTAACACAATGCAAATTAGAAAATTTGAATTTCAATTAATCTGTTTTATTTTTCTTCAAAATTACTTGTGAAAGAATCGAAATATATTTTCATTAACAATGTTTAATTTTAAATTTATCAAACTCTACAAAAATCGTTATAAATAACCAGTTGAAAGCATGTTATGCCTAACATCATTCGAGTGCGAAAAAAACAAAACAAAATGAAGTCTTTCTCATTTGGTGGTGGAGAAGATTTTTGGCGGGAAAGTTAATTTTTTATTAACAAAAAATTAACCACTCAATCAGCCGGAATGAATATTAGTCCATGTTCTTTTCTAGACTATAATCTATCCCTGCGCTAAATTTTATCTAATTTCGTCCAGATGCTCAGGCATGATTGACTAACTTCATCCAACATTCTCTCCATCCAAACTTTCACATTTATAGTAGTAGTATAGATAAATTACCAACCTCAGTCAAGAAGTTAGTGGCAGAACTTAAAAACCAAAACAGCAGTAAAATTTTACAACTATTTTAATTTAACTTGCGATATCTACTTTTCAATGTTATTACAATCGTCATTTAAACAATTGTCCAAGCATGTCATAATACTTTTAAGGGCTTCTGAAAAGTCCGATAACTATTCTTGAGTTTAAATTTTCCCTTTGGCATCCGATTGATATCCTCGGTTTGAGTCATTCTTCCATGAATCAAAATTATGGAAGACACAAGGTGAAAGATCTGGATTATAAGGAAATTAATCCTACAACATCTAAAATGTTTCAAAAGTTCACCTGCTTGTTTTGCTACATGTGGTCTCACATTACCATGGATAAGTAAATTGTTCAAAGATATTGTCCCGCCTTCGGAAAGTTTACATGGCCGTCGAGATTCAATCACAGATTTTTTTAAATAATCGGTGCAGTAATAATCGTCGATGCAGTAATAATCGAGTTAATAAGAAGACACAATAATCTTGGCAGTCTTCAACATATACTCGCCATGACTGATTGATTTCATTGAGTTTACTGGCACTAAAACCATTTCTGATTATGCAGAGCCAACCATGTGGTATATGGAAACACATGTTTCATGAAAGGGCGCGTGATCGTATTTTCAAAGGCTAATCAAAACCTCCGCTCAATATCACAAATATTTTATTCTAGATTTTTTTCTTCAAAAAAATAAATAAATAAACGTTTGTATAGATTTGAAGCTTTAAAAGAGAATTAAAAATACTTATACAAGTTAAAAGAAATCAATCATTTTTAAAAAGGTAAAAAGTTGAGGATGAGGCACTTTATGAAGAATGCCTTTTAAAACAAAGTGATGGGAATGAAAACATCGAATTCATTCAGAATTAAAAAGTGGGCACTTTAAGAATGCGCCGAGCTTTCAAAAGGCATCGAGAGCGGCTCCCTCAACATCAAACGCTTATTTGTAAATCTAGTACGGCCAATTCTTAAACGAGTAGTAACTGTATCAAATTTTCTAATAGGTAAATGGGCCATAATGCGATGGAATATTTGATAGAATGAAGCTTGTTTTGTACTCTATGTTCACCAAGCTTTCAAGTTCGAAAAGCAGCCTCAGCATCCAGAAAAGGAAATAATTCGACACTTTCTTTATAT
The DNA here is from genome assembly GCA_026289955.1 of Argiope argentata. NCBI lineage: Eukaryota > Metazoa > Arthropoda > Arachnida > Araneae > Araneidae > Argiope > Argiope argentata. The sequence goes on along the minus strand of JAOUZG010048650.1, from coordinate 2,645,460 downwards.
GGCAGAAGGGGAATATTTCTATTCTAAGGGGTTGAGTTTCATTACAGCTACGAAATGGCTCAAATGAGTATAAATCTAGTTCATCAAATTCCGTTCAAGTACTAATTTCCTTTCGTTTGGCAACGTTACAGAAATAATAACGCGCTTTCAAGACATTTCCCTTTTTTTTTCAACCGCCAATAAAGGGAGTACTCATCAAATACAAGCTTTGTGGGTAATTTATGCTGACTTCTATGAAAAATATCCATTTCATTTGTGATTTCGTCTGCTATTTTGTGCCTATTTGCAAGAATGCACTCGTTTACGCGAACAATGATCTCAAAATAAATTGCAGTTCAAGATCTTCTCTCGCGATTGTGGTGGATTTTTTATAAGCCATATAGCATCTACGATGGAATAGCAATTGCTTCTGTTTTGTGGTCATGTTGCACGTCTACAAACTCTCAGATTGCGAGTTCGGACCTAAGAGAATCCGTATCCATTAAAATGGTGATCTGCGCCCTAGAATAAAGAAACCTTCATACACAGCTTCATATAGCTGTTTTGGCGCCCTCTACCGGTAGTAAAAGTCGTCAAGCGCATTAAATACAATAATCCAACACACATTCGTCATAAGCTTGGCGCAACTGTATCGTTAGTCTAACCACCGACTAAATAATGGAAGAATAAGTGGTGAATATTTTATAAACCAGATAACATGTATGATAGAACAGCAATTCTTTTTTTATTGTGGTCATGTTACTCGGCTACAAACCTTCAGATTGCTCAGGGCCTAAGGCAATTCGCATTCGTTAAACGCTCATCGTCTCAATGTCTCTATTTCATTCTCAAGCATTGTTACACCAATTCGAATTTTCTTGATGTGAAATTGCATTTCCTCCATATTCTTCTTAAAATT
>JAOUZG010048650.1:2624559-2636538 GCA_026289955.1 Argiope argentata | reverse complement strand
TGTGTGTGTGTGTGTGTGTGTGTGTGTGTGTGTGTGTGTGTGTGTGTATTAGTTCTTAAACTTACGATACAATATGTTTTCTTTCTACATTTCTCAATATTGAAATGAGTATTACTCTTTTTTTTTCTTTATAGGATGACAACAAGGAATTATTGAACACCATTAGTGCTGATATAGGATCGTTTCTTGTATTATATGACGTAAGTCATTTTGTATTAATAATATATAAACATGCAGTAAAAAGACATATAAATAGTTTTCCTACTCTTTAACGAAATTTAATCATCATATTAGTTAAATTTTAAATTAATTTTTAGTAGTTCTTTAAACATTATCGTTGTTGGACATTTGGAAAAGATCTATACAGAAATTTATTTCGGATCCTAATTTTTATGGCGTCCTTAAGTTTTTCCAATTCCGCACCATGATCTCAAGTAAACGAACCGATTCGAAACCGACCTTTTTGCAAGTTTCTTGATTTGTGAGTGGTAACAACTGCAGTGCAAATTTAACTGCTATTTAAACTCACCTCCTGTAAATATTTTTGAGACTTATGCCTGGTTTACATTCGGCCAGTTACAAGATGGCAAGTAGGCAGCACATGCGTAGAAAAGACGGATTCAGATATTCCATTCTTGACATGTAAACGTGCCCCCCTGTAAAAAGGGGTTGTTCAAGCGAATGTGATGAGTGTGTAGCTAAAATCGTACTCTTGGTGCTAGTTGGCGCTACTTCAAAAGAAGAGACGCTTCTTTCGGCTTAAAACTCGCTGATGCATCAACGGGCTTGTCCATTAGTAATGGCAACAACAAAAACATTTTCATATTTATTATTAATAAAGGAGAATTTTACTATACATCATTGATTCATTCGAAAACAATTTATTTTAAGAAGAGACCTAAAGGCATTTCGAAGTAAGATAATCACTTCTTGTGTGATAATACTGGCTATTTATAATCATGATTCTCCCTCATTTAATTCTATTAAAATATATAAAAATTCAAATTCAACATTGTGTAAACGAAATTTAATTAAATTATACTAAAAGAAATGGCTTTTATTTTTAAATACATTATTTGAACTCTTGCTTTTCTGATCGATGAAAACTTGCCAGGGCTTGAAGTTAAAACATGTACATTTGAAGTATGCAATAAATATATAAAACTTTTTTGAAACTATCAAACTGCATAAATCTATTTCATATAATAATCTTGCATTCATTTAGGGTCTAGTAGATCATTTGGAAACTTGGAAAAATGAGAAACATCTTCCTGGGCTCGATATCACCAAGGAGCAACTGTACTATCTTCGAATAGCTCAGGTAAAAATAAGATTATATCAAATGAACTTGGAAAACTTTATATAATACTTCTCATTTGATTATCATACATTCTATAACGCTGGATAATTGGCAACTAAAAATTGGCAAACTATGTAAATGCTATTGAATGTAAAAAGTCAAACATCTCCTTTCATGTTAAAGAATAAAATGGGAATACATGGAGGCTTTTTAACACTGTAACAGTATAAGGTGCCAATAGTAATTAAATAATTGCAGAAAAGAGCGAAAAAAAGTTGCTAATTTGAACATATGAGTTAGTTGAAAAAAATGTACTTATTTTCTGTTGCTAATTACATTTACCAATTTTTTTTCTTCAGCTGCAGAAAATATACATTGTGATTTACAGCGTTAATAAAAAGAAGAAGCTCACTAATGGCAATCACAGTAACTGTTCTATTCCAAGTTGATGGCAAACAAAATAATTGTTCTATTGCAAGTTCGTGACAATCAAAGTAACTATTTAATTGCCCTCTGACTTCAATCAAAGTAATTATTTTATTGCACTCTGGTGGAAATCAAAGTATTACTCTACTGCATGCTGGTGGGAATCAAAATTCTTGTTTTATTGTATGTCAAAGTAATGTAAGCAGGACATTATTTTGTAGATTCTGGATTCCTGAGTAAAATGTGCTTAAAGGCCTGATCACACAGCAAATACTGTTTACACTTTTGCGGACAAACGACGTCGAAAGTAACGTCACTTGAGCATTTGCTGTCTGGTAAACCTGAAAGCGTAAGAGTACGTTTTTGTGTATTTATCACTCTTTATTCTTTGCTCCTACTAAGTTGGCGTCAATTGTGCCATTCTTGACATGCTACGTCACTGTTGAAGTTTCACATGATTGGTTGAAATTCGTTTTCAAACGATATTTCCATCACTATCATCCACACTTTCAAGCTGGCTTAAAAAAGCTCATGATGGCGAAATTTTTGTTTTACTGGTTACCTGCGGGTATAAATCGAAAATTGTCCACGAAGGTGTAGATTGTATTTTGCCGTGTGCTAAGTCTTTGTCTGCATTATTTTCAGTCAAAAATTGAATCAAATGATTCAAAACTTTACACCATTTCAGGAAAATTTTGGAAAATACAACAATGCATATTCCCTTGTAAAGTAGTTACAACTTACAAACGAACATTAGGAGAGAAAGTCACTTATTTCCGTATTACATTCAAACGGCAGCTATATGGTATTAAATTTCCTTTCTGAAGCTTTGCAAAAGCTATTTTTGAGCAGACCTCTTAATTTAATCATGGACAAATGGCGAAACAACATCTGAATCAAAACAAATATGTCTATTTAAACTTATACACAGCACTATGGAAAGTAGTTAAGATGCTACTAAATAACAAGCTAAAGTAAATGTCACTTTTGTTTCTTATAAACAGTTTTTTGAACCCACAACCTCTTGTTTCCAACCTCGAGGTTAACAAGCAACCATTTTCAGATAATTTGAGTATGTTTGCATCGTTCTATATGAAACTGAAGGATTTTCTCAGGCTATTAAGTACAGAAAATATAAAACAAAGAATCCTACAACAAGGCCTGGTACAGTTCTTTTTAGAAAATAGCCCATATTCAAGTGCCATACAGTTGTGAACAAGATTATTTAATTTCTTTTTGCCATTGGCACAAAGAGGATAAATGATTCGTTGGGAAATGGGAACTAACTGAAAATCAATTGACTGTTAATTACTTAGGACTGATATATCATAAATGTTGTTTATTTGTGTTTGAATTCCCTTGGTCTTTTAAGATGAAATTTTGCATCTTTTTTCTCTTTTCATTTCTAGAGATATTGTGAACAGCACAAATCTTCACTGAGGGTGAATGATGAATACCATTTGCCTGCAAGGATCAGGTATGATAATTATTGGTGAAACAAGATTTCACAAACTTTGCCACGTAATATTGGATAATTAGTGTAAGATATTGGATGAAAACTTAATCTCAAAATTCTAATTTTGGATGCATAGAAAAGTTTTTTACTTAAAGAGTACAGAAATTACGTTGAAAAACCAAGCATAAAAATAATAAATCCAAAACTTGATTGGTTTACTTGTTGTCATACAAAAGCTTTAAGCATAAGTTTTATGAGCATGAAGAGGATTGATTAATCCATAATATTATTTAATATGACCATATTTATTAACACCATCGCAAGTCTTGTCGTTGAGAGCTACACTGAATGTATTTCTCCGCACTCTATTAGAGGCGGGAATACTGATTCATGAAGACCATTTGATGATTAACGGAGATGGAACACATCACACTTTGGTGAGCTCTCTCTGAGAGAATTAGAATGATCGCTACAAGCATCTGATAAGTACTTTAGGTATCGCGTACAGTACGTCCAAACGTAATTAGACAATTCTTGTAAATTTCTTGAACTCAAAATATACAGCGTATGATATAAAATAATCCTTGACTTCTAAGATGCAGGAAAGCAAATGGCCAGAACATTTTAGCGCAATCTGAATCTTCTTTAAATCATCTGCTTCGACTGTTTAATCTAACAAGTGGTTGTTCAGTTCATCAGGTTTTGAGAAAATAGATATAATGGGTGAATATAATTGCTCAATGGTAGCAACATCCATGTAGCTCAAACCTTTCGAAGTGTTGTTTGATTCTTTCCCATCTGATCCGGCCCATTTGACAGCCACAAATTATATACTGGAGGGTCAGTTTCGGTTTCAAACAACGAGTGCAGGACGTAAAATGATAATCTAAAATGTTTTTTCTTACTTTACATTCTGCACTCCTTGTTTGAAACTGAAACTGGCAAGCCAGTATGGAGTTTTCACGGTCTTTTAGAGAAAAAAAATAACAATAGTGGAATAGTTAAGGTATCCACAGCCTCGCGTTGCACTATTGTGTTCCCTTCACTGCAACTATGATCGACCAACGACGGATTCTGATCTTTCCATCGACGTAAAAATAAAAGATGATTTATTGGAAGAGTGAGAACTGTTTAAAAATCGTTTTATTGGTAACTGTTTTGGGTTGACATCCACATAAATACTGTTTATTTATCCAGCCAACAATGGTTCCTAATGGTTTTTATTGAAAAAAGACTCATCGAATGAAATATATCAACAAATGAAAATATTTCTTTCAAATTCGAAAAAAATGGGTTTACTTTACTTATCTTAGCTTGGTTATATTAACGACCCATTGTAAAGCAACACTAGGGCCATTTTGGAACGAACCTCGTAATTTTGAATCGCGTTCAGATGACGATGACAACGCCTGGGATGGCATCCTCCTCTCCACATCAGACCAGCCGGAGTACATTTGTCTCTGACGGAATTAACATGCAACAGACCCTCTTACACGACGGTTCTGAAGTGAAATCTGGTCTCGAGTTTGAAACCCTACGGCTCTCGAACCGAGACCTTACCACCAGGCCTCCGTGGCCCATAAAAAAGATCTGGGAAATGGAAACTAGAATATAATACCAAATCTCTTTGTCTGATCAAATACATTTGAGTAAAATTAATTAGTGATTGCAGAATCTTTCAAAGAGGACGATAAATATTCATGAAAGTAAGCTCGTGTTCATTTACATTTAGTATGGAAAGAAGGAATTATAAATAAAGGGAATAAATAATTTTGAATTTCAAATGTCTATTTACGTCACTTTTCTTTATAAGACAAAAAAAAGTTATTTTCTTTTATCTTTTGAATAAATAAAGAGGCAAAATTCTAAAAAAAATATATTACACAAAATAACCTTTTAAAAATCAATTGTAGTTACTTCAGTGAAAATTTCATCAGAGTACAAATTAATGGTAATGATTTTTATTTTGTTTAACTCCTTTTTATATTGTTTTACCCATTTTTATTTTATCATTCTTCGTTTTCAAAGCAATAGCGTAATTCTATGATTATTCTTGCACTACAAAAAATGTATCTCATCAAAAATTTTATCAATTTAATTTCTTTAATATATTTATGATCAAAATATTTACCTTCTGGTGATCACATACATTCGCTTTTCTAGAAATTTTACTTTTATCAGTGCAATTACAGATCAGTATTAACGTTAAAAAATTGAATAATTTGATCACTGCTGAAGATTATTAAATATAATATTTTAATAATATTATTATTATATAATATTAAATATATTAATTAATATATTTAAAAAAACGCATTAGAAATTATTTCCTGAAAATTTTTTCTACAATCGTTATTTACGTAGATACAAATTTTATTCTTTCATTCACATATTCAATAAGCGTTTTATTACTTTTAAAAATCAAAATTAACTTATATAGTTTTTTTCAGAGTCAATACTGCTGTTTCAAATTCCAAAGATTTTGGAGAAGTTTATGGTTGTCCTCTTAAAAGTGCATTAAATCCGGAACTGAAATGCAATCATCTGTAAATTTTATGAAAAACGTCAAGCAAATTTATTATTTTTTAGAGAAAGTATTTGCATGAAAGACTTCATTATATCAGTCAGTACATTATGATCCATTTTTAGTGCTTTCAACATGTACATAACCCAACAAAACTTTCAACAGTTTGTATAGTATTTAATAACCTTTTAAGAAATAAACAGATTTATTATATCATTAGAACATTTTACGTTTTTTTAATCTTACATAAACATTTCAAGCTACTAACTAATCTAAGATCATTAGAAATTTAGCAGTCTCAAAAATAATATGGATTGAGAAAGAGAGTGGATTATTCTTGATATATTTTGTGACATATTCCTTAAGTAAATGGATGCTAGAAGAGACAAAAACTATTGTATATCATATTTATGTAAAAAAAATTGTAATCGACAAAGAAGAAAAATTATATTTATTGAACATTTAAGCTACTAACTAATCAAAGATAATTAGCAATTTAGCAACCTCAAAAATAGTATTGATTGAAATAAAGAGGAAAGTTAAGAAATAATTTTTGTTTATTTGGATTTTTTTTTACTGAATTGCTCTAATTCAAAATACTGCATTGTAGTTTCCAACTTTGAATTTGAAACGCTTTATGTACTTTTGATCAAAAAGTCTTCCTAGAATTACATATAAAATCAAGATTTAAAAGCAATACTTACAGCAAAAAAGGGGGGAGAAGAACGAAAAAGTTTTAATATAGCCATGATATATCGTTTTGAGAGAAAGTATCTATAATAATCGTGGAATTTTGATTGAGAAATAATTATGTAATGTAGCGTGATTAGTTTTATCTTCATTCTTCCATTAATTGGAGTCTTCAGAAGTACCGACTTAAAAAGAATGTATATTTACAAAGTTTTATTTATAATTTTTTTCTTTTACACTTTGATTGTATATGTAAACAACGGCGTCTTTACTTCCAAAATAAATAATAATAGTTGTATTCGAGTTAAAGCATTCGAATCTTTCAACTGAGCAGAAAGCTGACTGCCTACATCTTTAACAGAAAATTAACTACCAAACTTTGCATTAAGTACTTTTGAAACTCCTCTCCTCCGATTTTTATATGTGATAAAATTAATATTGAAAAAAAATTAGGCAATGGGTGGTTTATATATTTTGCGTTCGTAAACGAATTTTGATTTACAAATATATTCCTCAAATAAATTACTGCTACAATGAAACAAAAACTGTTGTATTCCAGATCTACACAAAGCTATGACTATCGAAAACGAAAGGTGTTATTTATTCAAAGAATATACGTTCCTGCTGTTCAAAATATTGAAATTTTATTTCTTGGTTTTATTTGTTGTGACAAAGCAAGAAAAAAAAATAAGTTTTATGTATTTGAACTTCCTCTTCAATTTGATAAGAAATTCAATTTGGCTAGGTAAAGAATGTTGTCAATACCTTCACATAAGTAAAACAATTAGCACTGAATTAAATGAGAAAATATGAATTTTGAATGTTGTCAATATCTTCACATAAATAAAACAATTAGCACTGAATTAAAGGAGAAAAATGGAGTTTTGAATGTTGTCAATATTTTCACATAAATAAAATAATTAGTAGTGAATTAAAGAAAAAAATTGACTTTTAAATGTTGTCAATATCTTTCCATAAATAAAACAATTAGCACAGAATTAAAGGAAAAATTTGAGTTTTGTATGGAGTCAATATCTTCACATAAATAAAACAATTAGCACTGAATTAAAGGAAAAAATTGAGTTTTGAATGTCGTGAATATCTTCACAGCACTGAATTAAAGGAAAAAATCTTAAAACAATAACATCACTTCGTATTTTTCAAAAACAGCAGTGAATATTTATTAATATTTACAAATTGTCCTCACTTCAAAACTATAAAAGGGAAACGAGTACTTTAAATCATAAATGGAACATAAGCACAGCAATTCATATCTTTTCGTATTATTAATTCAACTGGAATTTGATTGCTTACTATGAAAATACTCAATTCTCAAGAATAATTATTACAAATATTTGTTTGTAGCAATTATTATTAAAAAATTATTCTTAAAAAATATTTTGATAAAATGTTTGTCTACAAATATTTGGTGTACAATACTTTTATACTTCGAGGAATTCCTTCTGTTTCAATAAAATTTTGCGACAGTAAAGGGAATCGAGATAAAAGATATCAGAGTGAATAAGGTGGAATAAAATGAAACTGATATCAACACTTAGCACTGATTGTTCTAACAAGTGCTATTGTTTGCTTCGCAAAAACAAAATTTAACTCGAAAACACTTATGTTTTAATACATTCTTTCAAGAATTGAAATTTTCAAGGGTAAGATGCACTAAATATTATTAGTTTTAGCAATATTAAAAATTATTTTTACTAATATTTTAGAAACATGCATTAGCTGTATACCTAAATATAACTTATTTATAATAAATCATTATTTTTTTTCACATAATAAATTCATAGTTCATCGTATAAATATTGTAAACTGTTCTGAAACTTCTTACCAGAATTTGAAATTGTTAAATATTCTAGACTCTTTTTTTTTTATCTCAAAGAAAAAATTATTTTATTTCATAAGTTAATGCACGTTTAAACTTTTGAAGGTACGGTTAAGAGGCTACTCCTGAAAACCTTAAGTGCTTTTATAATTACTAAGAGAATTCAAGTGCATTACTCAAAGCAATTGCTTTAAGTAATTATTATCTTGTGAGGACATGATGTTGTTTTGGTTCGGAGGTTTTGATGTTTCCGAAATTTACAGGCAAAGCAGCAGAGAAGCAATATTCTTCTCTACTTTTACCAGTATTGCATTATTATTACGTATCCTTGTTTGACAGCAGATGCCTTTTTTAAAGGCTAACAAAGAACTATGACATTGTAGCTCTTATTTCCTCTCCAAACTGATCGAGTTCCAAAATTTTGTTTACAAGATAGAAAAATTGGGAACGAAAATTAAAAAAAATAATAATAAAAATAGGGTTTAATTATCATGTATAGGATATTTTAACCTCTTAATTTCAATTGTTATTAAATTCCAAAGTTTCATCCTGATTTAGTCCATATTACATTCTAAAAAGGTCTATTATTTCCTGATCCATTCCACCTTTTTCTATTATTTTATATAAATGCCTCATATATGTCTATGAGGCCTTTACACCATTTTATGACTTTCATGCCATAAAATAAATATATTTTTCATTTCTTTTACTTGATCCTTCTTTTGTCTTGGTTCACTTGTTTCCAAAGAATCAAATCAAGAAAAAATTGCTAGAAAAATAATAAAAATTTATAAAATATCACAAAAAAATATTTATAACAATCTTTTATCAAAATGTGATTCTTTTCTAAGACTGATGAAATACGGGATGTGAAATCACCAGATAGCAGATAGATAAATGAATTTTCGCTTCCCTGCAGGGTACAAGTAATTGTGCTTACTGCATCTCGAACGACGTTTTTATACCTCTTGCAGGCCGGTGGGCACATAGACTAATGATGGATACTTTGTAATTAACTTTATTACCCATGTTACTATTCGCGGTGTTCAATCGTTCGGATATTACAGACGCCCAGTGACACGTCAGAATTCTTTCTGTTGAATTTGGTTTAGTTATTCGTAAATAAATTTGACCACTAAATTGGTTCTTCTTGCCGAAATTTAAAAAAGGACTGTTCACTCTTTTCATTAACCTGAATTTGTTAGCACGTTGTTCGTCAAATAAGCATTGTGATTCATTTTTTACACCCTAGTCATTTGGGGGAGGGGGTCACGATAAGATCTTAAATGCATATAAGATAATATAAAATAGAAACCCCTCAAAAGCTGAAGTTAAGAGGAGGGGGAATTGGCCGTCATGAAATATCACATTTCGCAGAAAAGACCAGAGAGAATTATTAGCTATCAAAGATCAGTTAAAAATATAAAAGAAAAAAATGTAAAAGAAAAATATATATATGATGTAAAAATGTCTTGAATATATACACGTCCTTCCACAATTGATAAAATTGTGACGTGAACTGAAAATCAACAAACTGATTGATAACAAAATAACAAAGCAAAAAAAATCACTTAATGCACAAATAAGTGACTTGTGTCAACTTAGACTTCGTTCCGTTAATCAGAAACTATTTTTTTTTTACTAAAAATGTACAATTAAGTTTGTTTAACTTCACTTTAATTTTGATGAGAATCGTTTGCGTTTTTGCGAAAGTTTATTATATTAAAAAAACAATGTAATAAAAATTATTATAATTTCAAAAACATTTTCTTTTGTTTAATAAGATTTTTTTTCTTAAAGTTTCTCTTCTCTCTGCTAAATCTCTTTTGGGAACAACGCTTACTGTTCATCTAAAAAAAAGCAATGATTTAAAAAAAAATGAAATCTTCGATCGTAAATTCCAAGTTATTGTGTGAAAACATTATTATTTTTTAAGTCATTATCTATCTTAATTAATTTAAGTCATTAACCAATTTAAACCGATTTGAAGCAATCAAGAAACCTCTCAAAAGGTCTCTATCCCTATTTCTCTCTCTGTGTATATGTGTAGTTGTAGTTATGGCTCGAAAACAGGCCGCTGCTATATCCAGGCCACTACTATAAAACCGGCACTATATCAAATCAAACATCTCTCCCAGGTACTAAGGGAAAAACCGGGTGGAGATTAATTCTTAGAAACAGTTCATATATCAAGAATCACAAGCTTTAAGATAACAAATGAATTTAATTAATATGACGAACGGCTGAGCCATTTTACATCGACGACACTTTCATAACTAACTACAGAATTTTATAGGCATGTATGAGATGTCCCCGTATTGGCTGTTCAGTGATAACTCAAGTGGCACCAGGATGGTGCTCCATCATCTCATATATATACGAGGCTGTTTCTAAAAATAAAGATACAATAACTTGCATTCCTTAAAGAAGCATTTATTTAGAAAACGTCAATTACATCTTATTAACTGGATTATTTATTATTTTTTCACATAATCACCCCCGTTATCCAAATATTTGTTAAGTCGGGGCGCAAGCTTTTGTATCCCACAGTCATAGCAGGTTGCCGCCTGTTGTCGGAACCACCTTTCAACTTCATCTCTGATCTTATCATCGTCGTGGAACGATTTTCTACCAAGATGGGACTTCAGGTAATGGAATAAATGGAAGTCGCTGGGGTCAAGGTCCGGGCTGTATGGTGTACGGTCCAATAAGTCCCATTTAAATTGTTTCAGTGATTCTTTGGTTACGAGTGTTGTGTGAGACCGAGCATTGTCATGAAGCAAGCGGACTCCATTTGTCAACATTCCTCTACGTTTGTTTAGAATTGCCCTTCGAAGACGTTTCAAAGTCTGACAATATGCATCAGCATTAATTGTAGTTTCAGGAGGCATAAATTCCACCAGAAGAATGCCTTGTCTGTCCCAAAAAACAGAAGCCATGATTTTTCTGGCTAAAACCGAAATTTAGCATTTCTTGGCTTTTGGCGAATTCGAATGGCGCCATCGCATTGATTGCTACTTGGATTCAGGTGTATAGTGATAAACCCATGTCTCGTCCCCTTCCACAATGTGATCAAGGAACTTACCACCTGCTTCTGCACAACGTATGAGGAAGTCGAGCGCAAAGCCCATCCTTTTCTTTTTGAGCTCTTCCGTTAACATTTCGGAACCCAGCACGTACACAATTACCTGTACCCTAGCTTGACAGTCACAACTTCATAGAGAGTTGTCATTGATACTTCCGTTATGATCTGATGCAATTATTTCCATTTGAGACGTCTATTAGCACGAATTGCTTCCTCCGTTCTCTGAAGTTCCCTCTAAAGAAGGGCATCAGAGATCACAGATGGCCGACCTGCTCTTTGTTCGTCATGAACATTGGTCCTACCTTCAGAGAAATGACGACACCATTTCGTTACATTTTGTCGATTCATAATGTTCCCATAAACAGAAACAATTTCTTTGTGAATATCCGCTGTTAGCTGATCTTTTGCATGAAGAAAACGTATGACGGAGCGCACTTCGCATTTGGCGGGATTCTGAATCGGCGCAGCCAATTTAAACACGACCTACTTCAACCAGAATCAACGTAGAAATGCCGAACGACCGCGAGGAGGAAGCTAACGACTCAAAGTTAACACCTTTTCTTTTCCTCTGGCGTACGGTGTATCTTTACTTTTAGAAATGCCCTCGTGTATGTGTGTGTGTGTGTGTGTGTGTGTGTGTGTGTGTGTGTGTGTGTGT
>JAOUZG010048650.1:2606171-2624549 GCA_026289955.1 Argiope argentata | reverse complement strand
GTGTGTGTGTGTGTGTGTGTGTGTGTGTGTGTGTGTGTGTGTGTGTGCGTGCGTGTGTGTGTGTGTGCGTGCGTGCGTGTGTGTGTGTGTGTGTATCAATTTTGGAGCTCAACCGATTTTGAAATTAACAAAAAAAATCTTTTTTCTAAATAACAACGTATGTATAATCTGACAGTCTCGTGATTGTTTCAGACTGGTTTAAACTACTTAATGACTTAAATTAATTAAAAAAAATAATAGTGTTCTCACATGATAACTTGAAATCTGCGATCATAGATTTCATCTTCTTCTGTTTTTATTATTTAATATTAATGGGGTGGAAAGACAGTGTAGTATACCCAATCTAAGTCTTAAGATTTTTCGCAAGTTTATGTGTTTTTGCGGTATTACGTGAGAGGAATTTTCGGTAACTCAAACTAATTTAGAATTATTTCCGATTCCCCACGCATAGCTAGCGGTCATCCATTTTATCAAGTGAATATAGTGTAGCTGAAAAAATCTACTTTGATGACGCAATTTCAAAACTTTTACTATAAAAAATTGGAAAAAAAGAAATTCTAAGTATCATATTGAAATATAATATGTTGGATTAGTCTCGAGAATGAAACATTAACATTAAAAAATATTTCATTAAACTGCATTATGAACATTTTAAGTTATTCACTAGATACTATCAATAAAAAAAGTATTTTCCCTTTGTACATTAAACTATAGCTTATTGGTGTGCCGATTGGCTGAAAGTTTTTACGGTATACATGAATAAGACGTTCTGCTCTTCTATAACAATTATATAAGTTACCGATTGATCTATTGCCTGTTGATTTCAATTTTCATCACAAACTGCTAAAACTCTATTTAAAGCATTAAAAATGAATTTGATTTGATTAATAAATTAATATCTGAAAAAACTGTATTCACATCGAGTGTCATTCACTGCAAGTATAAGAAAAAATTTACTTGAACTTGAGTGGATGAATAAAAAGTATCTTATTAACGATTGAAAATTTGAATCAGGTATATATATAGTATATATATATAGGGAGAGTGTGAACTAATAGTAGGAATTGAAGGCATTTTTCATGTGTGATTTTTGTTCATTCATAAAAATTTTTTCACAATTATCATTGTGGTGCTTTATTACTTAGACAATTGAATAAAAATAGTTGCTTTCTCAATAAATTTTATCTTATATTTTGGTGGATCTACGGGTAAAAGTTAAAATGCAAAATTGTGCAGCATATTTTGAAGCCATCGACTTCAGAGCAACTTTGATACGTCACTAACTCTGTATTAATAAATATTTGATGAAATCATTTTCTTGAGCAAATTCTCCTGTTCTGTGGGTATTTTTGTATCTACTCGCACATATTTATCGGTTGGAAGCAGCTATTAGCATTTGAGAATGATAATGTTATTAGTTATCTACTAGACAAAGTAGAAAGCTAATAAAAAAGAGAAAGCTTGAAAATACTTTTTAACTGTATCATTAAATATGGTTACGAAAGATAATTCTAACTCAAGAAGGATGCGAAGATGCAGACTTTATTGTCGAAGAAAACGAGTATTAAATATTCGCAAAACAAGCTACAAATTCAGAGTGAATTTACTCTATTTAATCCTCTAATGTCGGTTAACAGCAAAGCTATAGAACGCTCGTCCAAGAGAAAAGAAGCTCTCTCAAGCTAAGCAACCCAACGTATCATGATCTCCGAACTGTTCTGATTCCCTTCCTTAATCCGCGCCTTTTAAATAGCGTCCCACTAAAGCGAGCGAGGCAACCATAGAAAACTCTAGCTCGTTCCGAATGAGTCTGGAAAACTCCAATATTCATAAAAACAAATCTTTATTTCTTAGCTTCTACTACATATTTTAGAGTGTAGTAAAAACAGTTAGCGGTTTCATTACTTGCCAACACTCGGACATCGCCAAATTATTCAAATATAGGGATCTTCTGCTGTAAACCCCCTTATAACGGTCTTTCCTCTCTGACGCGCGATTCCATTAAAAATAATTTTGTACAACCAAACTAGCTACAAATATTTACACAAAAATTCATGCATGTTTACCACATTTACACTTAATTTAAGTAAAATTCAATGCAAGTTTTTTTCGTCAGAAAATTCCTTTGTTCATTAATTATCCTAATTTTTAAGCATTTATATTACATAAAAACATGTTTATTTATTTTTTTTTTTTTTTTTTTGAAATCAGATTTTTTAAAAAGATAAACAAATATTTGTAGTCCATATTACGAAATGAATGATAATTTATGAAATGAATCATTTCGCATCACAAATGATGCCTTTTAATGGTAGGACTCAGATTATAATTATTATTATATTACTATGAAGAAATGTGATGAAATAAAAAGTTCTTAAATCTTCTGATGAAATTTTAAAACATCATGAAGGCATTGACTTCGAAATTAATTCCATTTTGTTCCATTTTTACTTTAATGTGCTTCATTTATCAATAAAGATGAAAATTGCAATCTTTATTATGTCTCTTACAAATAACTGTTTTCTTCACTGTTGCAAATATTTATGATATAATTGGAAAATTCGTATGTATTGACATATAAACTGCGCCCCTGACTTGTCTCTTATTTATTTCAGTATATTACTCGATTTGATATTTAAGATTAAAATTATTATTTGATGGCCTTTACCCGTGACTTCGTACGCGTGGTAATTTTGATGTGTATATGTGAGAACAGATGGTCTGGTCACAAGGTAAAATGTTGTATACATGTGTGAATTTTCAACACCAATTGAGGCAACGCAAAAGCGTGAATTTTAAGCATTAGTTGGGGTAACGCAATGCAAATTAAAATTTTGATTTTCCATTATTCTTCCGTTTTAATTAAGAAGTACTTCAGAATGAACCCGAAAGATCGATTAATTAACAATGTTTAGTTTAAAATCATCAAACCCTAAGAAAATAAACAGAATTTTTTGAAATAATTGGTCGAAAACATATTAAGCCTAACTTTCTTAGCATAGTTTTTAAAAAAACGAAGTCTTTCTCATTTGGAGAGTGGAAAAATGAAGATTTCTGGCGAGAAATTTAGTTTTTAATTAATAAAAAATTAGCCACCCAATTAACCGGAATAAATAGTAGTTCTTATGTTCTATTCTAGACTATAATCTATCTCTGTGCTAAATTTCACCCAATTTCGTTCAGCTGTTCAAAGGTAATTTACTAACATCATCTATCCATCCAAATTTCCATATTTACAATATCAGTATAGATAAAAGTAACTAACCCGTTATAACCTATTGACCATTAGTTAAATATCAAACTTAAGTAAATTTTAACGTTTTCTATGAATTTCTATTACTTTACAATTAGAAAATTCGTTATTTTATTTTAAAAACAATTTATTGGTAAAATAAATAAAAAAATTATAACTAAGTTATGCATCTTTCTTTTTTTCTCCACAATCGGTTTCCATAGCAACCAAACAATCCAGAAAGAATAGTTTCTGAGGAAACATGTTAGTATCATCAGGAAGAAAAATTTTTAAACAATAAAATAACAATTATTAGAAAAAATAAATTTCAATTAAATTTCCTGTAACTCGATATTCGATATTTTCACTCAGCTTAGGAAGTAAATAATTAGAAATTTATTTATCAAGGATATACTCGATTAAATAAATTACCAAAATAGAACAAAATCGATAAAATATTGAATTTCTGTCCAATGAAAACGGCATTTCATGTTAAATATGAATAAAAATCGATGTAATTGCATTCTCAACAAAAATAAATGCATTCCGTTATGAAAATTTCGGAAAAAGACGTGCTACATGAATGTTATCTGCTTCGTATATCCCATTTATCTTACAAAACAATAGTATAGATAACAAGTAATATAAAAAAAATTATGTCAACTCCTACTAAGGTCAAAAAAGAAAAATTTTATTCTAATTGATTTTTATTAAATAAATACATTTGTTGTTGTTGTTGCTGTCGTGCTCCGCTTTAGGATTCAAAGCCAATTGTGGCAACGCAAAATGCTTGAATTTTCTACGCCTGTTGGGGTAACTCAATACAGATGAGAAATTTCTAATTTTCTTTATTCTGTATTATTTTAATTCGAAAGTTCTTCAAAATGAATTGGGAAAAATCGATTAATTAACAATGTTTAGTTTGAAATGCATCAAACATTATGAAAATAAACAAAATCGTTTAAAATAATGGACCAAAAACATTTTAAGCCTAACTTCATTAGCGTGTGGACAAAACAAACTGAATTCATTTCTTATTTGGCTGTGGGGAAACGAAGATTTTTGGCGAGAAAGTTACTTTTTAAGTAATTAATAAAAAAATTAATGCATTAATATTCGAAAAAAAACTATATTAACATCAAGTGTCATCCGCTACAAGTTTTAAAAAATTTACTTGAAATTGATTGGATGAATAAAAGGTATTTTATTAAAGATTGAAAATTGGAACAAGATATATATATATATATATATATATATATAGGAAGAGGGTGAACTAATATTAGGTATTGAAGAATGAATGAATGAATAAAAAGAAGCCTATAATTATACTGTTCTTGTCTCATTATGTCGCACAATATGGTACATTTTATACTCAAAATCGTGGAATAATAAAAAGAATCGATTGCAAATTTGTATTTTTTTTTCTGTTTAACGACTGTCATCGAAATTTCATGTAGAACAGTTTTGATATCAAGATCGTATATCAAACTTTGTTTACTTTGCTTCCTTTCATTATATAAGAACACAAATAATAAAAAATGAATTGCAATTTTCATAAATTCAAACTCAGGATTTTGACATTTTCCGGATTGCAGTTCTCCCTGAGCTCAAGAAACACATTTTTGAAATTATGTTTGTCTGTCTGTAAACACGATAGTTCAAGAAAAATTTGATCTAAATGGATATTATACCATATATACTTATACTTATACCATATACTTATTCTCATATTTAAAAAAATGCTTACCTTTTTATAGCTGTTAAATGTGAGGATCTAAATCCTCAATATTAATAAATGAAAAAATTTCATTTTTTTAATGCAACAAAATTTAATTCCAATGAAAACACTTTCTTCTGCCTTGTGTGTGTGTGTGTGTGTGTGTGTGTGTGTGTGTGTGTGTGTGTGTTTCACTGTGAATTATCATTTTTAAAAATTTCTCTTTTAATTTTATATGTCTTTTGATTGCGCTTTTATTTTTATTAAGAAGAGAAAAGCTATTAACACGAACAAAATTTGCAGTCATAATGTAACCCACTACTGATGTAATTAATACTAATAAGAAAATTAGCTGTTGATATTTTGATATTTTGTGAAATCGCCTAGTTCAACTTATATTCTGATTTTAATTAAAAATTGAATGATTAATGGATTTTTCATATAATAGTATCTAATCCAAAAGTCGTTATTATGATAAAAATACTGCCCATGTAAATACCAATCAATTGTAATCTGCTATTTCTATAGGTATATGACTAATATACAACTTTTTTTAGGATTTTTTTAAGGTAAATTAGGTATTTTAACTTTTCTTGAAAAATGTGTGTCAGCTTTTTCCAGCATTTATAAATTAATCACAATTTCATATTAAAAGATGGTATGTTGCATAGGTTTCAATGCTCAATTAATAAATTTGCATCAAAGACACTTAATAAGTGAACTACAAAAAAGAACTCAAGAGGAGAGTTACCACTTTTAGAAATTTACTTTCCAGTTCAAAAATTATTTCGTATAAGGTGTAATAATCTTGATTCAAAATTAAATAATTTGTTTTCGTACTTAGAGACAAATTTCATAGCGGCCACTTGTTCTTCTTTTTTGTGTTTGTTTATTAAAAAATCTTACCACTGCTATATCTAAAATGAATATTCAAATATTATAACAGGTTATCGATTCTTAAAGAATTTAAAAAACCGTAATTTTATCTTTGTTTCAGTATTCTAAAATTTTTATCATTTGTAATTATTCCATACATTTTATTTAAAATAATTTTTTTCATAAAGGCAATTTGTACTTTATATTCTTTTTTGCAGTGTGTTAAGTATTATAAAATATCTTTATTTAAAACCTTTTGTTAATTTTTTTGGAAAATATATATTGAAGTTATTGAGTTGAAATACACGATGAATTTTTGAAAACTGAGCTAAAAGTATAAGTAGATTTTGTAAAATTCTAAATAAGCTTTAGCAACATTTTATCTTTTGTTCAATTACATAATATAAAGATTTTTTTTCAATTTGAAAAAAATATATGGGAAATTCTTTTCATAGTTATTTCTAATTTCAAAAAAGATTCTATCTCTCATATGTCATGAAATACTATTGAAGCAAAGAATGCATGCTACCATCTGACTTGGCATAAATAATAAAATATCAGTTGTGGAAAGGAGAGTATCATAATAAAAAGTGCGTTTGTGGTATATTATTATCGAAGATTTCAATGTAGTAATAATAAAATTATATTATTAAAGGTAATTTTAACTTTTGTGATATCATACGAATACATAAGTATTGCAAGGAATTATTTACTATAATTATATTAGTTTTTAAATACCCTAATAATTATTTTGATTTAGGTATGAAGATTATTTTTTTTGGCCTATTTTAAATCAAAATTAGATAGGATTTTTTTACATCCCATCTTTGGTCTTGCTTCTTCCCATTGTCAGAAAATATCTTCAACGTTCCGCTCTCTCTGCTGGAGAGTAATAAAAACCAATTAATTACGGATATGTCAACTGATATCGTAAAAGAGGGACTTAAATACTTTACATATAGAAGTCTTATATATTTTGAATTTATTGCTTGAAATGGTATCTAAATAGGTTTTGCAATTACAGAAATAAAAGTAATTTGGTTTAACTTTGGTACTTATCCTTCGGTTCTTAGAAAAATCTAGAATAAACAAATACTTTTCAATTCATTTATTTACCTATGATATCTTATTTATGAATATAATCTAATTTTAGAACTTCCAAAGAGAGCTGTCTAGGATTTCTTTCACTTTTATGAACTATGTATATATATTTTTCTTTTACCATTAAGCCAAGTATGCGTCTCTACTTATTTATTTTTATAAACTTTAACCATGTGATCAACTTCAACTTCAACTTATACTGTGTCATATTGTGTTGTTATTTATTTTTCATTTCGATTTTATGCTGTAGCCTTGAAATCCTGTGGTAAAATGAATCTCAATCTGTAAATTTTACTGCGAAAATCAGTTCAATTAATTTTAATTAATTCAGCTTGTTTTATGTCGTGATATTTAATTAATCTGGTAAGTTTGAATTATATACGCCAATAAAATCAGTAGATGTCAAATATTTCCTTCTTATGTAAATTATATTTCAGCTCTCTATATCTGATAATTTGACGAAAATATAATAAAGGATTGAATTGCATTAAAATAGGATTCTATACGTCATAGGATTATGTATATAAACCTTCGTATTTATAAATACGAAGGTAAAATTCTGATTGCGTTTTTACTCAACAAATGTAATAAATTGAGAAAAACTCTTATTTTTGAATTAAAATGTATTTCAAACTGGAAATAATTTGCTGCATAATGTCATCACTTAGTATTTTTACATAAATTACATTTTTATTTAAAATATAGTACACATTTTCTAATTAAAAATTCATGGAGTTTTGTGTAGACAGAATTCTATTTGTTTTAAATAAAAAGTAAAAGTTTTTATCGTATGATTGTTATATATATAATTAAATAAAATATAACCATTTAAAATATAGCTATATTTGAATATTAAATTGAGAATTATCTATGTATATTCTGTAATATCTTTGGAAATTGAGGTCAACTGTTCTGACATACCAGAGTTTTGATAATTATGAAATCTTTTTTACTTCGGAAATTTTACCAATCTTAAACGTTTTTATTCTTATTTGTTTAAAATATTAAACATTGTTAGGATTTTTTTTCTAATGTATGAGATTTTGCGACTCCTTTTACGATGGATTGAGATTTTGAGATTCCTTCTTATGAATAATTATTTACAGTATAAAGTTTATACATTTTTTTAAAATCTTGCATTTTAATATTGCTTTTTTTTTCTTTTTCTTAATGAAAATTTAATGGTGTTAAAGAATGAAGAGTTTAATTTATTTATTGAAGATAAATTATATTTATTAATAAAACAGAATTTTAATGTTTGTTCTAAAGTAGTAGAAAGCTGAAAATCTCATCTTTTCAACATAATTACCACCCAATTTTAAATGTATACCAGGATTTCTTTATTAAACATCATTGTCTGATATTATGAAATTATAAAATAAAGCTTTTATTTGAAGTAATTGATGCAGAATTCAATTCCAATTCTAAAAACAATGAAATTTTTTTTAAATACCTGATTTTGAAATTTTGAACCAAATTTAAATCTTAAATATCTGAATTAATAAAAACTTCATGCTATCTTAACTTCGTTATATATATATATATATATATATATACCCTAAAATTATGAAACATCTCATGAAAATACTTATACTGCGTATCATTGCAATTATAAGATGAATATACTGGGTATATTGTTCAAAAACAATTATTAGATGAATTCTATTTTAAATATTCAAAAGTAAACATTTTAAGTATTTTATTAACTTTGCAATGTATGTATTTATTATATACAATGTTCATGCATGTTTATTATTATGATTTGTATTTTATTGATCATTATTCTATCTATAATTAAAATAAATGGAAATATTTTGTTTTGTTTTAACTTTTCAAGTTTGATTTTCCTAATAAGCTCTGAGTGTTAAAAAATGTTCTATTCTATAAGAATTTTTTTTTTCTTTCTAAATTTGATATTAGTATGAATACTTATATAATGAAATATGCTGACTTATTACATAGTAGTTTCAGCACCAAATTATGTAATTTTACATACAAATACAATAAATGTAATATACCCAACATCAAATTTTAAATTCATTAAATCTTAATGTTCAGAATTCCAATTAGTAGCCACCTTATTAAATCATAGAAATTTTGCTAGAGCACTGCTGTTTCACATTAATGTTTTTTTTTTACATTTATTTATTTATTATTATAACATATGTGAATTTTAAAAAACTATGCAATTTATCCACTCTTCAATTTTTAATGAATGTTCCTCAATTGGTTGGCATTTTCATATGTTATAGCTGTAGTTTTATCCTTAATTCTATCTTGAATTCATATTGTAATGAATTTTTTATAGTACATTTCATTATAAGTTTTTTTAAAAAATATTCTAAATTAACTTTTTAATTTATTTTCATTAGTCATACTTACTGATTATCCAGAAGTATGAGAACAGTACTTCCCCATCCAGTCTTCAATATTTCTATATAATGAATAGCAATAAACTTACTGTATAATTGAAGGGATTTCAGTAGCCATAATATACTTTGATGTCATTGTATATATTTTCCCTTTATGGGATTAGCCACTAAAATTTTTCAAAGAAAAATTGCATACATAGGTACTTTCTGCACAATAATGTTGCTATTAAATTATCATTTCTATACTGAATTATAAGATGAAAATCTTTTAAATTGATGGATTCCTTTGAAATTTCATTTCACATAAATACTAAGCAATACTGAAAAATTTTGCTTCGCTTTATAAGATGGTCATCAGAATTCAACTTTTAATTATGAATGTGTTGTGTTTATAAAATATTGTTTGAAATCATGTACCTCCTTAATATTTGTGTGAAATAATATTTTTCTTTATTATATTAAAAGTAATACTTTTTTAATGAATTAATCATTGTTAACACTTAGTTTATTATGGTGATAACCTGGAAAGGATTGTTGTATTTTTTAAAAAAAATCTTTCACTTTAACACAGAAATTCTTCTTTTACTAAGCTTTTTCTTTGTTGTCATATATAATTTGTATAATTTAGTTGTATATTTTGAAATTTTTGATAATTTTAGTTAAAATATAAAATTTAAAAATTCATTTAATAGTTCAGAATTTTCCCCCTTCTATGTTTATTTTCAAAAATCATATGGAAACCCATTAAAACTCTAGAAATATATTTAATCTTTGTATCCATTTGTTGAATTCTATTTATCATTCTGGACAGTGTATCATTTTCACATTATTGTTAGACAGATAGCCATTATTTAAAATAAAACATAACAGCAAAAGTCTGTAAATTAATTTTAGGATTTAATGAAGATCCACAGATTAATTTTCCAAATAATCTTTACATTCATGATTATATAATTATGCATCTTACTCTTTTGATAAATTCTATTATTAATTTTTAGAGCTAAGAAATTTTTAAAGAGAGGCTGATTTTTTTAAACTAAATTTTTGCATGTGTTTTAGTAAAATTAATTTCATGCTGTTCAAGTTTTGTTGTTCTTGTCTCTTAAATTTTAGGTATTTTATTAGGTAATTGGTAATTTTGAAGCTATAGGAATGTTTTAAGGATTAAACTAAAATTGCACATTGTATGTTTTCAGTTAAAACTTTCTTATAATTAGATATTGTAAAAAATTATTGTAATTAGGTAGTCAAATTTGAAAAATGATAAAATTATTCTTTTTTTTTTATGTATTAATTCTTATGACTTTTGCATCTATCTGAAAAGAAATATTTTTGACAAATTTGCTCTTATGTAAAAATTATAATAAAAGAATGGTTCAATTTCATAAAAGTAACTTTAAAACCTATTATATTTGTTATTAAATAAATTAGATAATAATCATACTGATTATTTCTGTATGAATAATTATCTTAATATAATTCTTAATAAAATTAAATTCTTTTTTATTCTTAAATAAAATTAAAATATTATTGAGGAAATGTTGGAAAATTAATGAAAAATTATCTTTAATAACATGAACAAATGTGATGTTTTTATTTTCTTGGGTATCCTTTAAATGCTAATCTCAGTTACATATTTTTCTTTTTCTGTTCTGGAAATCATTTGAATAAATAATTAAAATGTGAATGAAAACTGGGCCTTTTTGCTTGCATGAATGAAGCCATTTACTTTTTTGAATTTTGGTGATAAAAGCATATTTTAAAATGGAACTTTTCTTTGTTTTTTTTTTTCATAAATTCAAAGAACAAGCTTTGTCTTATTAAAAACAAGCCAATAAATCATGTTTCGCTATTTGTTTTCATTGAAAAATTTCTTGGGTATGGATTAAAAATAAACTAGCAACCTTGGGCATTCAGTTGTTTTCTGACTGTATTAACAGGTGTTAATCCAGTTATGCCAATCAACATTCATGAAGCTGATCTCATCACAATAAAAGGAAATACTATTTAAAATTAACCTTGAATAATAAACAGAATAATTGTGATTGGTTAGCTTTATCTGCAAAGAGGTGAAATAAACTGCTAATAAAATTTATGTAGTTAGATCCATTTTTTAGGAAGGACCAAAGTTTGATTTTGCTATGTATCTTGAAACCTTAGAATGGTATGGAGACAATCTTTTATGTTACATTTAATTCAATTTTTTTAAAAAATTGAAACTTTTATAGTAATTATTTTTGGAAGACTCAGTCTTGATTTTTTTTTCTATTGAGAATGTAGCAATGTTTTTGAGATGTATCTCAAAAATAAAAAGTTTGAGAGGGGCTGCCCATCATTGGTGACAAATCTAGAGATAATAAGTTTCTGTGTGAAACAAAAACTGCGAAATTTGATTAAGCTTCGATCATTTTGTATCATTGATTATTTGGTTTTAGTAATTATTATTAATATATAGCTGTTGTAATCATTAATTTGGTACATGGCACTTTCCAATTATTTAAGCCTCAGACTTTAATCAACTATTATATAAGATTTAAAAATAAAAAAGAATTGTTGACAAATAACCTACAATAATTTATTCTTATATTTTAGAGATTGTTATTATTTATTCTTTATTTCATTATCTGGAACTATGTCCCATAAAGTTTTATATATAATATATTACAAAACAAAGTGATGTTGCTAGGAAGGTTCTATTATGGAGCATGGCATTTTATTTATTTATTTATGTTGTGATTTGAATAACACTCCCCATAAAATTAAAAGAAGTTGAAATTTTTGTTATCTAATAAAACATCTGCTCTCCTCCCCTTTTCATATTTAAATTAAGCAGATAACGTTATAATGTTGTTTTTAAAATCCAGTTTAACTCTAATTGACACTCACTATTGTGGTTCATTCAAATTTTAAATTTATAATCTGGAGCTAAGTCATCCATGGACATTTATTACTCAATACAACAACGAAGGATAATCCATATCAATTGCAAATTCATTGTAGATTTATAGTTGAAACAGTAAAATAACAGATTTATTGTACTGACCCTATTGTGACAATACAAAACAGAAAAATTTCTGTTGTTAAATATATATTTGTTTTATTTATAAAACTTTTTTTTATTTATTAGTAAAGAAAAATGCTATTGTAATAATGTGCTTTCTGCTTAAATTACAAAGTATTTATTTTCATTTTTAACAACTATAATTACTGTGTTAATACTAATGTTATATTTCTCAAGATTAGTTAGCACATATATTTGTGTATTAATCACCTGCCATTGCGAATAGCTTGCTTATTTGGCGCGGCAACATTTTCGTAACCAGGTCATATTGATGAACACACTCAATATATTTATACTAACATAGCATTGTTGGGGATTATTCTCTGACATGCGATTAATGCACATTTTGGGAACAAGGAAAAAACGAAATCTATTTTTTTTATCGTTTAAATACATGCTTAGATATCATCTGTGTCCTACATATGTGTGTGTGATAATTTAAAATTTTTGCTTTGTTGATGTCGCTGATTCAATATTTTGGCATTTGTTTTCACTTAGATTTGACTATCTAATTGTGATAATTCACTTGTTTACTCTTAAGATGTTCCACAATACCAAACTATGGGCAAATTGTTGCGAGACAGAAATCCAAATAAATTGTTGATAACATAAGATGAAAGCAAATAGCTGATATAATGTCATTTCTGCAATACATGATTTCTTAAGAATAGATTATTTCTTTTACTTAAAATAAGGTCAAATAGGTGTGTTGCCTCTTTACAGGATTGACTTAGGATGACCAAATTTGTCCCAAATATATCTTGGATCTTGGGAATGGGCATCTGTAAACGACTGCTTTAAAATTATAATTAGTTTTAATTAAATAAAATTTAAATGACATTGGCATTTTTCCCCATAATAGTACTTACTACACATAATTAATTTTTACCCCATTTTAATTTTTGTCAAAAAAAATTTCTCTGGTGAACCAATTTAGTTGTCCTCTGATTTTTACCCTAAATGTTGCTTTTTTTTTACATACTTTTCGATAATAATTTTCATTTATTGAAATTCGAATAGTTTTAATTCATTGATAATTATTTAATCGCGTAATTTCTTCTTGTGTTTGAAAAAAGAAAAAAAAACTGAGAGAGAGATTTTGTTTATTATCTGTGCAATTTTCATAAAGAATAAGTAAGTCAACTTTGTAATATCTCATAAACTGAAATGACCAATGACGTTTTAAAGACCACTGATGCCGTGAAGTGTTACTGCGTTTTTAAGTCCAATAAAAAATGACACGGCTTTAATTCCACCTTGGATTCGATACTTAAAAGAATTTTATTGGAAGTAATGCGGATAGCGTTAGGCACGAACTCGGAATCTGTGGGGTTGTAGCCGAGTAATATATCCGTTGGGCCAAAAATGCACTTCAGTTCGAAGCTTATAAGCTTGCACCACATACTCTTTCACCAGTGAGTCGATGGTTAGACGAATGATACAATTGCGCAGAGCTTATGGCTAGTGTGTGTATAAGTTGGTGCTGATGCTGGTTGTTGTATTTAATGCACCTGAGGACTTTTGCTGCCGATAGAGGGTGCCACAATATCTGTATGAATGTTGCTTATTTCAAGGGTGGTGGTTGCATCCGGGTCACCATTAAGGCGGATTGCTTAGCCGAGTAATATGTCCGTTGAACCAAAAGTGCACTTCAGTCCGAGGGATGTTATCTGGCTTATAAACTTTCACCACAATAGAATCATGGATATCGTTAAGCGTAAGAGATTTAATTGAAATTAACCGCAACTAATATTCTCCAACGAATTAGCTGCTGCTCTTAAACGGCTTGTGTTACATGTCCAGATAAAAAATAATTCTGGTTGTTAGTTAACAAAATTAGCTGCTATTGTCATAATCATGCTAGCTTTCTTCAAACAATGATGTGCTTCGTATTTATGTTTTTAAAATCCCGCTTTTAAGCGTTTTGTGCTTCATAATATATTGGAGGAAACTGAATATTTCTGCGTTTTCTCACAAATTCAAACTAAAATTTCACGCAAAATTACAATTTTTGTAACAAGACTTGGGGCATGGAAGGTCTCAGTACGAACCTGCGACGCCAGGACAAGTAGTAGTTTGGTATTGTAGTTACATAATTACAATACCAAAAGTATACTTGTTTATCGTATCTAGCTCCACAGATTGTTATATCAAATATAATTTCTTTGATTTGTTGCATTTTTATGTTATTGGTTTTGTATAAATGCGGAAATACTGATGATTGGTCTGCCAACCCCTTCACGTTCATGGCTCACAATTTAATATGGATCCATGCTAAAACTGTTTACTAAATTTTATTTAATTATTCTTTGCGTTTTAACCTTCTTTTGTGCGAAGTATCACACATTGATTACTTCGGCCTGCCCTGAGGCACAGATAAAATCTGAATGACTAGCCCGCCGCTACACCATTGGCGGGAATTTAGGCTGTATCCTATAGCCGTCACCGGTCACTTTGCAACCCTTCCTGTAGGAAGCATATCCCGTCATGGGTTGAAACTAGTCGATCCCAAATTTTTTTCTGTACCCTCCCGGGTGCCGAGAATCAACCACTATTATGGAAGTTTATTATCCTCATATCTAAGATATTCGTGGATGAAATCGGATGTGAGATATAGAGGGATTGTTATAATCGTTAAAAAATTCGAACTTGAGTTTTTGTCGAATCTACTCTTCAGGCCTCCGTGAGTTCGAAAATGCACTTTTGGCATTATGTCTGTTTGAAAACATAGTGACTCAAAAAGGATTTGAGCGAGACGGATAAAATTTGATAAATCGAGTTACTTTTGTTATACTTCGTGTATGAGAAAGTAGAAACGTTAGGAACTAATTGGGTTAAATTTTGTTCACGGTTTTAAAGTGAAAATTATAAATCAATGTTTAAAAAAAAAAACTCCATCAATGGTTTAATAGTCATCAATCTACATATTCGAATGTATGTGATTAAGATAATTCAAAAAATGTTTTAAAAAACTAAGTTTAGTGCATGAAGTAATGAATTTAATATAATATGGCAAAGCTAAATACAAAACGCAATGTATTGTGAAAATATGTAGGGGGGAAATCGAGGAGAGAATGCTTCCACTTATGATTTTAAAATAAGAAATTATTTTTTAAAAGGATTCCTAAACTATTATTTAACCTTTTAGTTTTGTTAATTGTGCATAGAACTTCTACATCCTACTTATATAAAAACTATCTTACTTTTCATTCATTTTAAATAATACGTTCATTAAATATCTAACATGTTTTTATTTTCTTTCCAGCACCATGGCCACGTCTTTATCAGATGAAGAATTTAATCGTATGCAAACGCAGTTGCTAGAATTGAGAACTAAAAACTACACATTGGGGGAGAAAAATGTAAAAATTCAAACAGATCTTCTACAAGCCAATCAAGTGCTAGAGGAAACAAAGAAAGAACTGGCAAGATGTCAAAAAATAATAGCTCGCTCCAAAAATGCTAAGGATATTGAACAGCTGGTGCAGGAGAATGACACCCTCCAACAGAAATTGCAGATGCAGGAAGACGAATTTCGCTTACAAAATGAAACTTTAATGAAAGAAATTTCCTCTTTAGTTTCTGAAAATGAGAGATTTCAAAAAGAATTGGAATTAGTGAAAACACAATCTTTAGTTTCGTCTGATTTACAAAATCAAGACGATAGAATAAAACTCGAAGCAGAAAATGCAGCGCTTAAGAAAATAATCGCAAACTATGAGGCTAATGGGACCAGTTCTGAAGGCGATGTGACTGATAAAAGTAATAGATTGGATTTAGATTTGCAGTTAAATACCGTCTTAGAAGAAAAACGATTGTTACAGGAAAATGTAAAAAAGTTTGAAAGTGAGTTCCGTGAAAAGTTAATGAAATTGCAAAATGAAAACGATAAACTGACAGAAAAATTGAAAAAGAAACAAGAAAGCTTTTTGATATTGCAAGAGGAAAAAGAGAAACTTTACAACGAAAATAAAACCGTTATTCAAAATATGCAACTTTCAAAAGATGCCGAAATTCATCAGTTGAAAGAGCAGGCACAAAACATGCAGTTGGAATTAAAGAAAGCACTCTTATTCAATGAGCAATCTAGTGAAAATAATCTCGAAAAAGACATGGATGCCACTGTGGAACTAGACGGTGATAAAGCAACATTCGATTATTCTTTGAATGAAACTAGGGCTTCTTTAGTAAATATACAAGAAAAGATCCAGTCTCTAAATAGTCAGTTGTCTGAATCGGAGAACAAAGTTAAAACTTTGGAAAATTTAAATGAGGAATTGAATGCGAAAGCACGAGATGTAGAAAAAGCTCTTTCTGAATGTGAAGAATCCCTGAAAGAAAAAACGAAACTTGCAGAGAAGAGGAAGAAGATGATGGACGACATGAAAGAACATCTCATCGAGACTACCAATAAGCAAACAATAGAAATAGAAAATCTGACTCGAAAACTTGCTGAAGAGCAGGAGGCTTTTAAAAATCTGTTCGATAAAGAGAAGGAAACGGAGGTGAAGCTTATAGAAGCCAGACGCGAAGTGGATGCCCTCAAAGACGAGATCGAAAAGCTTCGGTCCGCCCGTTGTAATGCGGATGACAAAATCAAAGATCTTGAAGAAAAAATGCAAAATAAAGCCGCTGAATATGAAGAACTGCTGAAAGAAAAAGACGAAAAACAGCTGCAAGAATTGGAAGAAGCGAAACAAAAATCCGACGCTGAAATACAAGATTTGACTATTCAGTTGGAGGTTGTGAAAGCAGAGAAAACGGAATTCGAGGAAAAAGTGAAAGCTCTGGAGCAAGATATAAAAGATTCAGTTGACGATAGAAAGATCCAAGAGAAAAAAGGCTATGCGATGGTGAAGGATTTAAAACGCCAACTGCAGGTGGAAAGAAATAGGGCCGAGAAGTTGCAGGAACGCCTTCAGGAAGTCTTAAACGAGCAAAACCGATCTGTTGATGAGATTTTACAATCTTCTGCTGGTTTTGAAAAACCGAAAGGTGATGCTAGTAGTATTAGTTCGTGGAGTTACGTGTCAGGGGGTACGGCTGAAAGAGAAAATAAAGACGTCACCCAGCAGAGCGACACTTCATCCGGAGGACATGATTCACCTAATCGCATTTCGCCAACACTACTAGAATCCGAAACCAATAATTTGCTCGCCAAAGTGGCACAATTGCAACAGAAGAACTGGGTTCTTGAAGAAAAGGTCAATCATTTGGAAATGAGCAATGAAGCTCTGGTTGATGACGTGTTGAAAAAAACTGCTCTTATTCAATTTTACTGCATGGAAGGCAGATCCGATCCACACTCTTCTGCAGCGCCAGACAAACTGAGCATCAAACGAATTGTCGATTTCATTAAAGATAGGGGAGATGAAAATCTGAAGGAAATCAATCGTCGAATGCAAAGGATGCTCGAAGAAACTCTCACTAAAAATATGCATTTGCAAAAAGATATTGAAACTTTATCAAATGAAGTGTCACGTCTCTCTAAACTGGCCGTTTCTTCTCCTAATGAAAATGGCGTTCAAAGCACTGTCCTTTTAGACAATGTTTAAAGTTATTGATGAAAAAATTTAAATCGATCTAGTCATTTCAAAGATGTAAAGTTTTTAACTAAATAAGTTACTGTATAAAGATATTCGGTTATAATATTTATCGCTACGTTGTTCTGTAAATATATGTTGTAATCTTCCATTTTATTATATACATACATATATATATTTGTTTTTAGAGTTGGTTGATTTAAAGTTCGTTTGTTGTTTCTGTAAATATGATCCTATACTTAAAATTTATTTAGTATTTTTTTTCTCCGTCCCTTTTTAACCTTGTATCATCGTTTGAAAAGTATGTAATAAGTGTTTTTTCCCACGAGAAAACGCACATTACGTGAATTCGAAACCTATATTATTAATCAATATTGATTTCAAAGTAATTTTTCAGATGTTAATCTTTTTTCCCCCCTCTTCCTATCAAATGATGCTTGAAAGTAAAGATAGAAGTTCTTGGTGTGTGTGTCTTT
>JAOUZG010048650.1:2527260-2591171 GCA_026289955.1 Argiope argentata | reverse complement strand
AGCACGGAAATGGCACGTCCGCTCACAGCGTCCGGGACCGAAAGAACAGTACGGTTGTTTGAGTGCATAACGTCAGATTCGGCTTAGCTAATTGATTTTTAGGTACTTTTCCATTAGCCCAGGTGGTGAAACAAACACGAGTCGCCAAGCGAAGTGAATGACAAAACAGTCAAAGGAATTCTACATTCTTTGGCGAATTTTCGCTTGTATCCGATCCAACGGAAGAGTACCGATTTTTAAAAAAGAAAATGACTTCACATTCTTTTATTCGAATTTACATACTATAGTAGAATACTAATGCACATTTAGCAGAAATTTTTATGCCTACCATTCCAAGTTCGAATATCTGAGTCTTATTACACTTGACCGACGCACCAATAATACATTGCTTACATTTTTTCCTCTGCTACTAAATACCTCAAACTGAGAACTACACACTAAGGCTCTTTGCTTATCTAATTCAAGACTACATTTAAAATAGCTCGGTGCTGACTTTAAATTTCTAGCCTTAAGAAAAAGTACCATTATTTCCTTTTAAAATAAATTTGGAAATGTATCATTATTATTTTATGTAATTCAGATAATATTCCAAAAAAATAACTGCAGACGATTTTCTAAAATGGTTAAAAAATTCAAATGCAACTTGGCAAAGCAATATTGATTATACTGGTTTTTTAATGAAACTGAAATTCGTCGCCAAATTTTGTTCTTTGGGATCATATAATAATATTTATTTAAATTATAACAAAATTGTGATAGTATTTTGAAAATTATATCGATATTATCAGTTATTAGTGCATCTGACGATAAATCTTTGTGGAGATTAAAAATAACAAAAAAGAACTGTTTGACATCTATTATTCAGGAATATTTGCTTGTTCTAGTTTAATAGGAATTCACTTTGAAACAAGAAGAAAATGACACAAAAAAACAATATATTGCAATATCATTCTTTTCTCAGATAAAATTGTTTTGTAAAATTATGAAACATCTGTATTCGATTTATTGAAAGCTTGCTTCTGTGTTTAAAATCATTTTAAAATATTTTAATTAATTATAAATGTCTGCTAATTTTTAAATCATTATTACATTACTCTTCGCAACGCAATAAGTAGTAGCAAGCATCCGATTATGTATGCGAAATTTGCTTCAAGATCTGGCAAATAAACATTGCACCAAGCTTCGCTTTTGTTAAGACTTGCCTTACTTGTATTATTTGATTTCAAAATACTAATGGCCGTGGAATTCGATAAATATATATTTAGATAGTAGTACAAAAATTTAATATGATTAATTCAAAAAAAACGTTCATTCTAATACGATTAGTTAGTTAAAAAAGAAATACTAAGTTGGATGTAAATAAATTTAAGCGAAATGTCGCTCAATGTCAAGGATAAATAATATGTTAAATTATTTCACGCACAATAACAGAATATTCATGTAAAGAAAATTTATATTGTCAAATTTATAAATAGATTTCCAAAATGAAACAATCTGCAGAGCTAGTTCTTTTAAATGCCGTGACAAAAAAAAAAAAAAAACTATTTCTTAAAAATAGCAAAGAAAATCGACTTTTTAAAAGTTATGAATCTTGATCAATATTTAATTATCAGAATATTTGCCCACCTGAACAGGTTGTTATTCTGTTAACAGCATATAATATTTGACATCATAATAACATTAAAAGTAAGTCATAAAGGCCTGGAATTCTATGAACTAAAATCTTTACAAATACTCAAATCAAAACTAATCACGGAAACCGGACTGGAGTAAATTGTGATAAAACAACAGAATAAAAATGCAATACAATTTTTAAAAAAAGTTGAAAGAAAAACGTAAGTTTAATAGCTCGTCTCCAAGGGAAGAATATAAAAGATCAGCATAAACATAAAATATGCAAACCTCAGCTTATTGACTTTTCTTATGATCCACCGTAGAATAATGTAAATAAAACATGAAGTTTACGATCCCATAATTAATTTTGTTCATGTTTAGTTCTTTTCACGCTCCGATTAATGAGTTAATTTAAATATTAATGATAGTAAAAACTTCTGTGAGTTACTTGATGAAAAAACGAAGTTTGGATTTGAGAATCAGGTAATGAGGCAGATAAAAGGGACATCTTTTAACTGCCAACATTACAATCAGCGGTAGACAATTATATGAACTGATGCCTTCAAAATAACAAATAATTTTAGTAAAACATGTTTTAAAAAGACTGTTCGTGTCCACAATATTTGACTTTATTCGAAAAATGGCATATTTTTAAAAATTTCCTTATTTATAATTAAATAACAATCGATTTCAATTTTTTTGAAATAAATTTGAAGAGTTGTGATATTTGTAATATAATTATGTTAAAAAAATATAATCTACTATAAAAGTTAACTAGAATAAAAACGGACCATAACAACATTAGGTTTTTAAAAAATGTGAAAGTTTTTTAAAAATATATATTTAGAAAAAAACATCCTTTTAATTTGAAGTTTCAAAATAAATAGTTTAGTTAATACATTTTATTTTAATTTTGCACAAATTTGAAGAAATATGTTTTTCTCTATCTCATCTCAGTAAAGAGTTTCCCTCCACCTCTTCCCCAATTGAAAATTGTTTACTTTTCCCCCAGTTTATTTCACAATGGAAAATTTTTTTAAACCAATATTTTAATTTTAGCATGCAGTACAACCAACTCGGGGGAAAAGCATCCTATATATATTTGCGTATGAATAATGATATATCTTAATTTAATTTTAACCCTAATTAATGTTCTATATTTTATCTTAAATTGGTTCGTGTTATTTCCTCCTACAATTTTCTCTTATCTTCTTAACCAAATATCAGTTTTTAAATTTAATTATAACTAACACACTACCTAAAAATGTTTATATATATATATATATGTAATAATTATTTTTTGTAAATAATGTTTTAAAAATAAGAAAATTCTAAAAATATTTTCCCTATATCTGATTTAAGAGAGAAAAAAAAGTACATTTATTTGCATTAAAAAAATTATCCAGTAAAATCTCTTAATAAGAATAACTTGAATACTTATCTGTAAATGTTATAATATTTCTAATAGAATTGTTTATGTAGATGTTCTGAAACTGAAATTTGAATACTGTACGAAATACAATATCTTCAAAATTAGGAATACTAAAATATGAAATTAAATTGATTTCAGTTTTGTTTTTAATGAATAATATTAATTCATTTTCAGAAATATAATAGTAATAATATATTTAAGAATTCCATTTTTTATTTAATAACAGGTTAAGTTGGGAGTTTTATACATGTTGGAAAAATCGCCATGTTTAGTAAATAAAAATCCTTATGCACTTTATTTAAATTTATTTCAAATATTTGCACACACTAGAAAAAAAATTAAGTTGAAATGTAGGATATTAACAACATTCTTTTAATTTACTAAAATCAATAATTTTATGTATTTTATATAAAAAATCTGCAATTTTATTTATTTCAAATTTGTTAATGCACAAATTGTTTTTTTCCCCCCAATGTAGTGTGTGATCTTTTTTTTTCCCTACCTACAATTTATATTAGTCACTTAACTAAAGCACATTCATGCTTTCTTGATTATAGAATCGATTCTATTCACTGAAATACCTTTTTTATTCTAAATATTAAATTAAATATGAGGTTATTTTTGAAAATTATTATTATGGTCATTGTTTTATCCCAGTAGAGCACAATATTAAATATTTTCAAACAATTTATTTTTAAAAAAAACTTTTTAAAATTGGCAGTATATTTTTAACTAATGGCACAAATTTTGATTAGAGTTTAAATCTGTATTTATAAATAATACTTTTTGCACATTAAAAGTATATTTTTTATAATTAATTTGTCATTTTGAATAAACAACTGTAATGATTCATGTCATTAATAAATCAATCAATATACCAAGTGTGCTGAATAAATTGCACATACATTTTTGAATATGTATCCAACATTGTTAAATTAAGAGTCAAAGGTTATTATTGTAATAGAAAAAAATTTCTAATTAATTGTTTTATTTGTTTCTTTTTAATCATATTTTTACAAATCAGTAAATATATTCCTTTCCAATGGAAGAAATTTTGATCTTAAAATTTCAAAAATATTCAACTTTTAAAATTTAAAAGAAGAATTAAATATTTCTAACAAATTAATTTTAACCCCCCTTTAAATTTTTTGTTTCAAAATTTAATAACTAATGTATTTTTTTTTATTTATTTGGTATCCCCAATATTCATCCTTCTTCATTTTACGACAAAGATAATATATTCTAGCCAATTAATATCTATCTGGGGGTTTTTTTTAAAAAAAATCAAATCAATATATTTAATTCAATATGTTACAGATTAATTAATAACCAAATGTTTCAGAAGGAAAGAGAGAATCAGAAAATGTTCGTCTCACTAAAGAAAGTATTCACTTATTTACAGTATTTATTCAATGCAAGTGCTTTAAGTACATTTCCGATTTACATATTATAACACACATGAAATAGGTCCCAAGAAGAGAAATTTGTATCTTTTCACTATAAAAAAATCATTAAGGTTTCTTAATGCAATGTGGAAATAATTTTTTTACAGCAGTTGACTTCAATACACACTAGAAGACTACTTTAAACAGCCATATTTTTCCCCATTAAGGGTTGAACAATCAATGAAGCACAACTTGCACTTCCAAGATGAATCAATAGATGAGCACTTAGCTTCTCTTTACTATTGAAATTCTTACCACATTGTGTGCAGACATAGGGTAACTTTCCTTCGTGAGTTCTCATATGAATATTTAGCTTGCCTTTAGTAGTAAATGCTTTCGAGCAGTGGCTGCAAATATACGGACGCTCTCCAGTGTGAATACGAATATGAGCGGTGAGTTTGTCATTGCGAGCAAATGCTTTACCACAGTGCTTGCAAACAAATGGTCTTTCTCCAGTATGACTTCGAATATGAACTGTGAGTTTATCTTTTTGTGCATATGCCTTACCACAATGCTTACAAACGAATGGACGTTCACCAGTATGTACCCGTACATGATTAGTCAGTTTATCTTTCCACACAAAACCCTTACCACAATGGGGACAGTTATAAGGATATTTTCCAGTATGAGTATAGGAATGGGATGTTAGCTTATCATTCCTAGCGAAAGCTTTACCACAAGTTTTACATACAAATGGACATTCTCCTGTATGTATACGTACATGAGCAGTCAGTTTATCATTACGAGCAAATGCTTTACCACAATGCTTGCAAACATAAGGTCTTTCACCTGTATGAATTCTAATATGTACAGTTAATTTATCATTCTGAGCAAATGCTTTACCACAATGCTTGCAAACAAAGGGTCGTTCACCAGTGTGGGTTCGTATGTGGTTTGTCAGTTTGTCCTTCCAAGCAAATCCTTTACTACAGTGTGGGCAAGTAAATGGATGCAAACCAGTATGAATATATGTATGAGCTACCAACTTATCTTTTCGGGTAAATCCCTTCCCACATTGTGTGCAAACATAAGGACATTCTCCTGTGTGTATACGAATATGAGCAGTTAATTTATCTTTCCGAGTGAAATTTTTACCACAATAAGTACAAATATGTGGACTTTCCCCAGTATGTATCTTTATGTGATCATTCAATTTATCTTTTCGAGTAAAACTTTTTTGACAATATGTGCAAGGAAATAAACTTTTAACTTCTGGATTATGATTATTGACATTGTAGTGCTCTGGTTTCACATCAACAAAATAAATATGACAGTGCTGGCAAATATTGTGAGGTTGGCAAGATGGTATATTTAAATTCACAACATTGGCCATTATGAAGCAGTTCTTCAATTGGAAATGTTCACAGAAGAATCTTATTCTTTCATAGTCAATTAGAATTTGAATAACTTTTTTCTAAAGATAAACTGAAAACTGTACTTATTTTTTATGATCAAATCTTGTATTCTTTTGTATTTAACCTAGTGTTTAATGCTTTTTTTTTTCTCTTGTTTTAAAGTATTACCTTCAAGATGAAAGATTTTTCTGTTAGCAACCTGCTGCTCCAAGATTCACAATCAATCAGAAATGAGGAAATGAGACATTTTTCTGAAAATAGAAGGGATGAAAAATGTCAGAAGTTGAAGTACTGAGTTGAAGAACAAAAAGTATTGAATAATAAAAGGACCATTTAAAAGTCCACAAGAAAGTATTTAAAAAGAAAAGTCTGAGACAGTTTGCCAAGTTAAAAGTTCAAGAGCATAAAACTATTAGAAATACCAAGATTAAATTGTTAATAAAATTTGCTTTGAAAAATTTAAACATATATAGAAATAATATTTTCTATATATTTTGTCCTTAATATAGAAAAGGAATTAGTTTAAAGCTAGAACCTGAGAATTTCTCAAAATTTAAAAAGAGCAAAAGAATTGTGAGGAAAAAAAAGCCAGCTTTTATTAAAAGAAGCAAATGCAATGTGCGAAAAAAAAATTTAGTTCATGAAAATTTATATGTAAAAAATAAATTTTAAGAATCAATATAAAAGGTGTTTTCTGAATGGCCAAACATATTTATTTTTAATGAATTGTAGCACTGACATATAAATTTTATATCCCAGTTTGCTCAGAGAAACTTTTAACAAAGTATTATTTTTCCCAATCAGATCTCAATAAAATGAAGAAAGAAAACGATCAGGCTTTTTTTGATTTAGTCATTTATTTTTTTTACAGACACATACAGCTTGCAGCACAGTTCAGTAGTGTACAAGCAAACAAATTTTAACTGTAACTAGAAATAACAGCACAAGATTAGGATAAGTAAATTTATATAACAAATTAAAAACCTAATGTATCAATTATCTAATTTATTTCAAATTCTTTCGTTGAAGCTATAAGCAATGTTTTCATTTGATCTATTAATATTACACTTGAAGGGAAAAAATACGCAATAAAAATAAGTATAATTTGATTTTTAAAACTGACAAATTGAACAATCTTGTAATTTACACATCATATTTTTAAAATTCCATTTTACCTCATAACAATGGAAAGGGCCTCTTTTGTTAATAAAAACAAAACAAAGAAAATGAAGCATGATTTGCCTACTATTTAACAATGGCAAATATATAAAAGATCAAAACTCTTTCACCAAAATTCATGAAAAAGAACAATCTGCTTTTAAATTTTAAAACAAAAATTTTCAAAGAATAAAAATATTTGATGTTTTAAAAAATAGTAACAGCTTCATACAGTTCAGCCTCTTGTAGCTTATGTTCAACAAAAGAGGCACTTCTAAGTCATTTATAAATATAAGTAACAGAGTATAATCAATCTAGCTGCAATGAGGCACCTCAACCTCTGGACTGAAAATATAAAAGAGGGTTTTTAGAATGCAGACATGTTAATTTTGAATTTCCATTCAAATTCTGCCGACCACTCTTGCCTCAAAATGTATACCTAGATCTTAGATAGTATCAGTTAATATTTAGTCAGTAGGAATACCAGAGGAGGAGTCATCCCTCCACTTTTAGGAATTAAGACCACTGACAAGTTAAAGTAGTTGAATTATTTTTAGTAATTACTGTTGGGGAGCAGTTACAGCTATCATTGGTTTTGTATCTGGCATTGTAACTGGTACTGGCATTGAAACGGGTACTGGAACTGGTACTGGTACCGATACTGGCTGAGGGATCATTGTTGGTGGTCCTGGTAATGTGAGGTCAGGCATCTTTGCAAGAAGTGGTTTTGCAACGAAAGCTGCTGCACAAGAGTTCCCCCCAAGATGAATTAGCAAATGAGCATTAAGTTTATCTTTCCTATTGAACCCTTTACCACATTGATTACATGTATATGGATGCTTGCCCGTATGAATTCGCATG
Organism: Argiope argentata; assembly: GCA_026289955.1. Classification (NCBI taxonomy): domain Eukaryota; kingdom Metazoa; phylum Arthropoda; class Arachnida; order Araneae; family Araneidae; genus Argiope; species Argiope argentata. The sequence continues at coordinate 2,583,306 of JAOUZG010048650.1, read as the reverse complement.
TGAGTGTTTAGTTTATTCTTCATAGCAAAAGCTTTGCCACAAGTGGTGCACACGTACGGCCTCTCACCAGTATGCATACGCACGTGGGCTGTTAGCTTATCGTTTCGAGCAAAAGCTTTGCCACAGTGTTTGCAAACAAAAGGCCTCTCTCCCGTGTGAATGCGCACGTGGACAGTCAATTTGTCTTTCTGTGCAAACGCTTTAGCACAATGTTTGCATACGAATGGACGCTCGCCCGTATGTATGCGTATGTGGTTGGTTAACTTGTCCTTCCATGCAAAGCCTTTCCCACAATGCTGACAATTGTAAGGATGTTCTCCTGTATGAATACACAAATGAGCACCCAATTTGTCTTTGCGGGCAAAAGCTTTGCCACAATGTTTACAAACATAGGGTCGCTCACCTGTGTGAATTCGTATATGAGTTGTCAATTTATCATTCTGGGCAAAGGTTTTGGGACAATATTTACATACAAATGGACGCTCGCCTGTGTGTATCCTAATATGGTTTGTAAGTTTATCTTTCCAGGCAAACCCTTTTCCACAATGTTGACAATGGTAAGGGTGCAAACCTGTATGCACATACATATGAGCCCCAAGCTTGTCTTTTCTTGTATAACCCTTACTACACAAATTACAAACATAAGGACGTTCACCTGTGTGTATGCGAATATGTGCATTGAGCTGATCTTTACGGGCAAAGGCTTTGTTACAGTGGCTACAGACATGAGGACACTCCCCAGAGTGCATCCTTAAGTGGTTGCCAAGTTTGTCTTTACGTGTAAAACTTTTATCACATTGATTACACGCAAATCTTTGCTCTTGCGGTGGCTGTGTATACAGCTGATGAGTCTTTATGTCTACAAAGTACACACGACATTGTTCACAGTCTGCATGAGACTGAGTAGTAGGAATGTGAAGACTTGCTAACTCGGATATATTGGCCATATTCACGGCCATTTCGCCGATGGAGGGATTCTTCAACATTGAGAATAAAAATAAGATGCACTGTTCAAAAATTAAATATAAAAAAAGTCACTTCACAATTTAAAATACAAACTTAACAAAGAATGTTACCTTATTTTTTAAAAAATCGTCAAGGTCGAGTTCTACTAAAATGCTGAATACATAAGTCGTAACAATTAACAAAATTAAACAAAAAATGGCACATATAAACACTTAGTTCATTAATCAAAACATACTCTGTCATAAAACTTAATTACAAATTAAGTCTCAAAGTTATGCAGAAAATTCTTCACTATAAATTCGTACAACAGTAGATGTAATAGATGCGACACATTTCACAAGCTTTTCTTCATTGCAGAATAACAATTGGGGAACAGGAAATATCTCTATTTCATGGGTAAAGTTTGTGGTCAGTAAAGGAGCAATTGTTACCTTTTTCATTGGAAAAAAGACTTTTCATCTAATTTGCACTTCCATAAATTTCCAACACACTTAGATGAGTCACACTTGATGAATTCATTTCTGAAAGGAAATATCCTTTAGAATTATTAGTAACATTAATAAAAATATTTTTTCTTAACATCTCACATAAAATAAGCTTGAGATTTAAAGAAAATTCCTCAACCATTTATTATTTCTCTTTCCGACTCTCTTTCCTTTTGAAAGATATTCATTTCTTATTTAAGAATCACGAGTTCACCTAATATAAGTGCATTTATTTTACTATTATTAGATGATACAATTGTTCAAACATACTATATTTAAAGTGTTTTAAAATATAAAAATGTCTTGTGTTAGATTACACAGATGATGTGTGATACACAAGTATAAAAACACAATTTAGTGTTAAACAAGCCTTTATTGAAGACATCTACATGAAAATGAAATCAACAATTTTTGACACATAAGCTCTGAAGAACAATAAAATTTTGCATCCAACTTTTCTTTTCTGAAAACATTATTGATACATAATAGAAAGAAACGTTGGGCAAATGAGCTTATAAAAAAAAAACCCATACATCTATAAAATAGTTTAAAATAAAGAAAATTTCAAGAATGGAATGGAAAAACATACTATAAAGAAACTCTACATAGACTTCCCAAGCAGTGAATGTACAATCAGAGCAGCATGAGTGCTCTCAGTAATATGAATTAACAAGTGGGTACTTAATTTATCTTTGCAAGGAAACCCAGCGCCACAGTGATTACAAATAAAAGGATACTTAACATCATGAATTACAATGTGAGAATTTAGTTTCTCTTTAGAATCAAAAGCAAGGCCACAGTGCGTACATTTAAAAGGTAGTTTACCAGCATGGGTTTTAAGGTGCACATTAAGTTTACCCTTAGTAGCAAAAGCCTTACCACATTGAATACAAGGATAGGGTCTTTCGCCAGTGTGTGTGCGAACATGAGCTGTTAACTTATCATTTCGAGCAAAAGCTTTCCCACAGTGCTTACACACATAAGGTCGTTCTCCAGTATGAGATCTTGTGTGAACAGTCAACTTATCCTTTTTAGGAAAAGCTTTTCCACAATGTTGGCATACAAATGGGCACTCACCAGTATGAATTCGAATATGTGTAGTTAGTTTATCTTTTTGTGTAAATCCCTTTCCACACATTTTGCAAACATAAGGTCGTTCTCCAGTATGGATACGAGTGTGTACTGTTAGTTTATCTTTCTGGGCAAAACCTTTGCCACAATATTTACATTTAAAAGGACGTTCACCAGTATGAATTCGAGTGTGAGTTACTAATTTATCGTTTTGGGCAAAACCTTTACCACATTCCTTGCAAATAAAAGGTTTTTCACCTGTATGAGTGCGGACATGGTTAATTAATTTATCTTTCCAAACAAACCCTTTATGACAGTGGACACAAGTATAAGGATAATTACCAGTATGGGTAAACATGTGAGTAGTTAGTTTATCTTTTTGGATAAATCCTTTTCCACATGTCTGGCAAACAAAAGGTCTTTCACCTGTATGCAATCGAATATGTGTGGTCAATTTATCATTACGGGCAAATCCTTTCCCACAATGCTTACAAACAAATGGTCTTTCTCCGGTATGGATTCTTAAATGGGTGACAAGTTTATCATTTTGAGCAAAAGCCTTGCCACAATAGCTACAGGCATAAGGCTTTTCTCCAGTATGCACTCTTATATGTTTGATAAGCTTGTCCTTCCAAGCAAATCCTTTACCGCAATGCTGACACGTGAAAGGATGCTCTCCTGTATGTGTGCACATATGAGCACTTAATTTATCCTTGCGAGCAAAAGTTTTAGGACACTGTGTGCAGGAATGAGGGCGTTCGCCAGTATGTATTAAAATGTGTGCATTCAATTTATCTTTACGATTGAATCCTTTATTGCAGTGACTGCAAACATGTGGACTTTCATTGTGAAATTTTATGTGTTCCTTCAACATATCTTGATGGGGAAATGTCTTATTGCAATAATTGCAAGAAAAAATAGTTTGTGTATTGTTTTGGGAATACAGTTGGTGAGCCTTCATGCCCATAAAGTAAATCCTGCATTGCTCAGATAAATGGGGTGGCTGTGCAGTAATATTTAAAGCTGGTACAACAGCCATAGTTTAAGGTGAAAAGTTACAAAACTTAGTTAGGAAATTTGGGAGATATGCAAGTAAGCAGTAAAGTTTAGAACTACCTTTAGAATTTGCTATTAAAATTCATTACAGAGAGATTAAATAATATCTATAAAGCTAAATGGAAATTCTAATACATAACAGCATTAACAGAGCAAATACAATATATTAAAATGTTACATTATTATTTGCAATTAAGGTTACAATTATTAGCAACTATTTATAATACAATTATCACAACATCTGAAATTTCCATTATATTGCCATGAATATGAAAGAAAATCTTGTTCTAACTTTTCCTTAACAATCTGACAATTATGGCATCATTACCTTTAGCACTAATGAGTTACAGCAAGTTCATTTGTTCTGCATAAAATTTTCTTTTGGCGCTTATCGGAATAAACTCTGAAAATAAGAGAAAATCCTATATGAAACTAAAATTTAGTTATGATATTGCTACAAAGAAGTTTAATTTCAAAATGACTTTTACAAGCCTATTATATTCTTTCAAAAATTTGTATTGCATTCAAAATTTTATTAGAAATCAGTTATTAACTTGTTTTAACCTTTTATATAAATTTCTTTGATTTCTCTACTTTTTTTTTAACCTTTTATTTGAATTTCTTTCCAATTTCTCAACTATTTTTTAAAGTAAATATGTTTCATATAAGCATCAATGTTATGAAGCCATAAGGGGGGGGGGCACTTTTAGATACCAGAAAAGCAATGATTTATAACACTAAGGAATAATCTTAATAAAAAACAAAGAAAAGATATCCTTTATAATATATTTTAAAAGATTTTATCACTTTAATACTTTAGATATAAGATTTTATTTATTTATTATTTTGTTTTATTTCATCTTTTTTAACAATTTCTCAATTTTTTAATAATTATTAAAACTTGGAAAATTGGTTGCAAAACACATCTCTTGCTTCAAAATGAACATAATAATAATATTAAAACTTGCCGTAATATGATGAATAGCATTTCTGAATTTGATACAAAAAAAATTTCAATCAATTTCTCTACTATGTAATCAAATTGTTTGTAATTTTATTTTATTAAAAAATAAATATTAAATTTAAATGCTACATTAATTTTTTTATATTCCTTTCAGCACTGTTAAATCCTTCAATAGCAATCAAAAATTTTGAATCACTCCTTTTCCATTATAAAGAAGTGTGTAAAATGAATTTTGAAAATAAAAGTAAAACAGAAGGAATACAAAGTATTTAAATTTTGAAAAAAATGGTAGAAGTGATTTTCTCCTCTATTAATTGGATGATAAATTTAAATACAGTTATGGTAATATTTACTATCATTTTCATTAAATAACTAATTTGATTCAAATAAGCTATCAACTATACTTCATCGATCCATTTGTATATAATGATTTTACTATCTTTTAAATCAAATTTAAAGAATTTGTTAACTTTCAATCAGAATTACATCAAAGTAACAAAAGATATTTAAATAAAATATATTTTGTTACTTGGATAAATAAAAAAAGATATTTAAATACAAACAAATATTTCCTGTTTTGTTGCTGCTTAATACAAATTGAGCAACTGATAAACATCCAAAATAGATAGTATTATTCATTTAAATTAACCACTTTTATAGACAAATGGTAATTCAGAGCTATTTAAAATTCTATTTCTATTAAATAAGATTGATGTTCAGACTTCTACCTGAATATCACAAGATTATTTCTGATAGAAATATTTAACTGACATAGAATTCAAATAGTGGAAAAGATTATTACTTATCTCATCCGAATAAAAGTCAATATAGCTAAGTTAAACTTTTTAACTAATAAAAAGCAAAAAAAAAAACCTAACCATATTTTACAAAGAAAATCTCTTTCTGAAAACATACTCAATCTAGTTGTTTTATTAGTTATTTATCCTGAATCTAAAATCAATAACTGAAAGAAGAAAGAAAAGGGGATAAAAGGCTCAGAGGCAAAATTCTCCTACAGTTTCCCATTAACCAAGAAGTTTAGTTGCAGTCTTATAGTATAAAAGCTTTTTTTTATTTTTAGTAAACAGCTACATGATTGTTTTATTACTATTTTTGATATTCAAATTAATTTAATTTTTTACTTTCAAAAATTTATGGATTTTAGGTTTTTAGAAACAATTAAACACAATTTACCATGCAAACTATCTATAGATAACAAATGAAAAGAAGAATTTTTAGTTCCAGAAAAACATTTTAAATATTTTTTTTTTTTTCAAAAATAATTTTGGATTAAATACAGCAAAGGATTTACAGATTAAATTTATTTATAGATCTACATACAATAGAATTTTAAATTTCATAATTCCAATTAAACCAAATTTAAAGATATATAAATATCAACAATTTCATTAAGATGTTCATGAAAGAAATACTTTTAGATTGTAAGAATTCTTCAATAAAAAAGATATTCAGACATAAATATAAATTAATCAGACTCATAAAAGCTATTACTTTTTAGTGATTATATAAAAATGTATTGATATAAAAAATTAGTTAAATAAAAAATGAAAATTTGGTATTTAAATTACATTTTGAAAGGCTATTTTAAATGTTTACTCTTTATCTACCCAATATATGATCTTAAATCAAGCAATAAAGAATACAAAATTACACTTTTAATATAAATCTTCCATTGGAACTCATCTAGATATAATATTTTATAATAAAATTAGTAATTTCATTTTAATTTACTTGGACCTTATTTATAAATATTAAATATGAAACTTTTATAAAAATGAGAAATTGCCAAATATTTATCAGCATAATTTCCTTCTTAAAATCTTTTTTAAGAAGCAAAGATTCATTTTTAGTGCAATTTAATTCTCTTTTATTATTTGTTAATTTGTTAACTAATTTAATCACTCTGATTTTTACAATGCTAAAGTATTCATTTCTCTCTCCAGTAAACATTTTTTTAAAAAAAACTTTTAGATAGATATTTAAGATAAGAAAATAATCATTTAAATGTGATTTATCGATTTCTATTCAATACTACTGGTGCTATCCAAACTATTAATATTTCTTTATATTCAACACTGCACATATATAAGATCAATTTACACATTTCCATTACTTTATTTCTCATAGTAAATAGAAATCTAAAAAAATTAATAAAATATAAACTTTGAGTAAGTTATTGTGTAAAAATTAAGTACATGGAAGGATAACATAATTTATTAATTGGTCTTTATGGAAATTTTAGTTCAAAATATTAAAACAACAAATGCTTGAAAATGTAATACTACACAAATACTAATGAGAGTACACATAACTTTGTGCTTGTTATCTGTTGCAGAAAATGCATACCTGCATGTGGCAGGCCTAACTTTATTTTAGCCCTAGTTCCAAACATTTAAAAAAAAATTGCTCAATACAATTCATTATATAAAACTTAAAAATCATTTGAAAAATCTTAATAGTATTGAAATAAATGAAGTTGTGAATGCACTTATACATATTTTTATAATTTTATTTGAATAAGAATGAGCTTATTATTTGATTAATTTGGAATCTGCAATGAAGCGGATCTAAGTTTAACATGCTGTATATAGCTTGCAGGCTATAATATACCCATCATAGAATGAATAAGAAAATTAGCTCTGTATGAAATTTTTTTCACTTGGGAAATTTTTTAAATGTGTTATCTAGAAGATAAGTAATTTCTAATGCCTTATTATTGAATCTATCATGAAAGAAATAACATTAAATGCTTGGTAAAAGATATTAAATAATAATTATAATAAGAATAATTATTTTGAGCATATTTAAAATGCTTTTCCTATTAGGAAAGAGCCTTCCCTCCTCACCTATAAAAAACAATTTATCACGAGTGTCTTAAAAAAAGTGATTGTGTCTTTTTATATTTCAACTAAGATCTACTGCCAATTACATAATTTTCTTGAATTAATTAGGCAAATGTACAAATACATATTGGTTTCTATGGAGATAGCTAACCATAAAGATAATTTCAAATTTTTATATGGTTCCTAATGTGAAAGAAGTTATTATTCTTACTTTAATCACTTGCAACTTAAATAAAGCTTTACTCAACTATCTAACAAATTTGCAATATTAAAAGCAATTTTATTAGCACAATGAGCAATTGGAAAGGTGGAATCTGAAAACAATTACAAATTTACCAACTTACTTTAAAATTTAAAAAAATATTAATTGAAGTGTTTTTAGTAAAACTTAAGCAAAACTAATCTATCTTAGAATATCTTAGAAATTTTAATTCTTCTAAATATGTTCAGCTTGTATAAAAATATAAGTTTAGATAATGTACAAAATTGTTTTTAAAAAAATATCAACTTCTATACAAGCCAAAGTGTTTTTATACAACTGCCAAACTTATATAATGAAAGTTTCCCCTTTGAAAAACATTCTGTATATTTTCTAGTTTTTTTTATTTTTTCATTTTTTAAGATTCAACTTGCAATAAAGTTAACTTTCAGATTATTTTTTTAAATGATCATTCAAATTATATATATATATATGTTTATTTGTGTGTGTGTGTGTAAAAGCATAGTCCTATTTGAACTTTTGTATGCATTTTCTGCATAAACAGACGATATTACAAGCTAAACCTTTCTATAGCAAAAATAAAAGTTACACCTTCAGATTTTGTTTCATTTGTAAAGATTGATATTCAAAATTTAAATTATTTACAAAATTCCAATTTGGAAATGATTAAAGTTTGAACACTGTATCAGCATAAGTTTTAAAAGTATATTTTGCAGATTTGTTTAGAATTACATAGAGACAATAGAAGAAAAAGTTAAGTTCTGAAATATTTAATTTTTTCCTTAAATAAAAAGGAACATAAAAGCTTATTTTTACATTGAACAAACATTTGAACATAAAAGCTTATTTTTAGAAGAAAAAAAAATCTATAAAAACTTTAATATCAGATGAAAATTAGAGAGATTTAAAATCATTTCAGACTTATAGATATCTCAAAAAAGAAATGCTAATTTTTGTAAATTACAGATACAATAATTTTTAACCAAATAAGTTTCATGAAAAACTGGTTGATAACAAAATTTATAAATATATGTGTAAGATAGGTCTTCTCTTTCTATTGATATATGCAAACATTAATTATAAAATAATTCACTTCAACTGAATAGCTAAATATTAAATAAAGCTTAACACAGAATTTCTTAGCTTTAAAACACCACATGCATAATTGAAAAAATAATTAAATCATTTTTAAAAATTAATTCAACAGTTTGTAAAAATTATTCTTTATAAGAAATTTGCAATCATTAAAAATTAACTTTTCTCTTGCTCATAAAATAATCATTAATTTGGGATTCGTGTCAAACTATGGAAAATCAAAAATTATGCAATGTGGTTATTTTTTAAACGTATGCAATTTGCAACCTAAACTTATTTTATGATTAATAAAAATCACAGAAATTTTTCCTCCCCTTAAAGAGCAACCAAACATTTATTTTTTAAAAAGAAGAAATGGTCTTACTTCAGTGTTTCTGGTTAAGTGATCCTGACAATTTGGAAATCCTGAAAGGAAAAATTAATGAAATTGAAATATTATAAAAACATTTAATTTGTGTTCTCTGCCTAAATAGTACTAAAAGAATGCCTGTGGTTGAGTACATACTAAATACAGATCAATACCGTAATTTAATACTGACTAAAATAAAATATAATTAAAGAAACGGTTTGGTTGGTGCTCTTATAACAAACCTTTAATGAATCATTCAAATAAATATATTTCAAACCATTAATTAAGAAATTCTTTTCTTTTTTAATTGAACCCAAAGAATGTTTGTTGTTTCAAAATTGTGTAATACCTACATCTTATAACACAAATATAATATTGCATTTATCTTTAGAAAGAGAAGATGAAATGAAACGCAACCCTTTAAAGTTGTTTGTGTTATTAACTAGAAAATAAACAGCACATTTCAAAATTCTTGGAACTTTTATTGCATTTATCTACATAAAAATGCAAGTCAGATTTTGATCTTAATAAATATGTACATTTTGCTTACAGATAAACTTCATGAAGCAGCTTACATAAAAAGTAACTAACTACCAACCAAAACGAATCTATTTAGATCACAGGTATAAGAAAAACATGGCAAAATGCAAAAAGCATTTAAATTTTAACAACAGTTCTCAACCACAGAACAAACTAAAAATAAATAAAATATCAAAAGATAAACAGACAAAGCTACACAGAGGTATTTTTAAAATGCAAATATATAGACAACCGATGCACTTCACAAGGTTTTAGTCATAAGAGGATTAACAATTAATGAATCACAGGGATTACTTCCTAAATGTAACAAAAGATGAGAATTTAGTTTCTCTTTACGATCAAACCCTATGCCACAATGATTGCACACAAATGGATGTTTACCCGTATGAATGTTCATGTGGGCATTCAGTTTACCTTTCAAGTCAAAGGCCTTACCACAATGATTACAAACAAAAGGACGTTCACCGGTATGCATTCGAATATGAGCAGTTAACTTATCTTTTCTTGCAAAAGCCTTGCCACAATGTTTGCATACAAACGGACGTTCGCCAGTATGTATGCGAACATGAACAGTTAACTTGTCATTTCGAGCAAATGCTTTACCACAATGCTTGCAAACGAAAGGCCGTTCTCCTGTATGTATACGTATGTGAGTAGTTAGCTTATCATTCTGTGCAAACCCTTTACCACAGTGCTTACAGACAAACGGCCTTTCGCCAGTATGAATACGAATATGATTCACAAGTTTATCTCTCCAAGCAAAGCCTTTGCCACAGTGAGGGCAATGATAAGGATGTTGGCCTGTATGAATACACATATGGGCTCCTAGTTTTTCTTTACGGGCAAATCCTTTCCCACACTGTGGGCACACATAGGGCCTTTCTCCAGTATGAATACGGATATGAACAGTAAGTTTATCCTTTCGCGTGAAACTTTTCCCACAATGAGTGCATACATGAGGTCGCTCTCCTGTATGAGATTTTATATGGTCAGCAAGTTTGTCTTTTCGAGTGAATGTTCTGTTACAGTAGGTGCACAAAAAAGGCCGCTCAACACATTGGGCATATAACTCATGTGGCTTCAGGGTCAAGTAATACTTTCTACAATGCTCACATATATTACAAGGCTTTGTGCCAGGGGCATTCACATTTGTTGTTGATGCCATAATTAACAATAAAACAAACAATAAGTAAAATTTAGAACAGTATTAATAACATTCAGCAACAATTAGAGTATAAAAAGTAAAAATAAAAAACTTAAACAAAATTTATAAAAGGGAAAATTACAACAAAGAAAAATGTGTATACTGAATCATTTTATAATAAAAACAGTGTATATTTGATTTTCTGTAGATTTTTGCATAACAAGCAAACACAATTATTTTACTTGAAAAAATTCATAAGTGTATTTCATTTTTTGATATGATGGGAAAAAAAATAATAAATATGGAAGCTTTGTTAAGAACATACTTAGATGCACTACAACAGAAAACTAACCTTATTTCAAAAGCAAAGGAATTAAATCAGATGAATATTACATAAGCCTTTTTTTAATGCAAGATGATAATCTGCTCGCCTGATTTTTCATATATCAAATGGGCCAAAATTTCAGGGCAGATAAAACCTAAAAAAACAAAAAGAAAAATTTAATAAGATAAGTCAATGTGCATTCTGGATCACTGAATTCATTCATTTTATGGATTGAATTTCTCATAAAAGTTTTGTAAATACAATAAAACACATAATTTCCATTAAAATTAATAACTTAAATCTAAAATAAAACTAAATGTAGTGACAATACATTTTTCTAATTCTTTTAAGTTTTTTAAAAATATATATTAAAATAAATATAATTTAAATATTTAGTTTAAATTAATGCAAAGGTTTGTTTATTTCATTTTTATAAGATGAATTTCCACAACAAAAGTAATATATATATAAGTATGGAGGATTTTTTAATACAAGCATGAAGGACATATGTATACATTTCCTCTACGTATTATCATTTCTTTATGCATGTATCTAAATAATAATTCAACATTGATAAATATTAACTATAACAAGTATAATTCAATAAAGCAGAAATAATAATTAAAAAATATTGTCAAGGAGATTGAGACTTAAAACAATATGACTGCTTTAAATTAGGCATTAACTATTCTAAAGAATAGTCATATACCTAGAAAAGTTACCATTTTACAATGCATTAAATTGTTCCAAATTTCATATTCTTTTTTATAACTTCACACTTAAAAGCAACTAGAAAAACTTTAAAGGAAAACATTTTGCAGAAGTCATTAACTTTTCCACAGAAAATTTATTGACTTTCAATTCAGTATAACAATTCAAAGTGCCTACTCATATAAATATATAAAACATTGTACTTGTAATTACTGCAGGGAAATTTTAACCTTTATTAACAATTCTTTCAGCTGTTTTCAATAAACAGAAATAAAAATATTTTTCGTAAAATAGACTTGAGTAAGCAACAAAACTAATTCATAATGCATGCCAGTTAAAACACATGGATTCTGAATAGTTCTATACTAAGCATGCTGTAAATCTGAATCTAAACCTTAAATTTACAAGGGAGGGAGTCGAATACACATATCAAGAAAATTTAAAATTCAATATTATAACATTTTTCAATTATCAATAAATGATGTAAAATTTATAGTAAAAAAAACTCAAATAAATCTTCTCTTTATTTTTAAAAAATATTCAAGCTTAAGCTAAATATTTAAAATTGCAAAGCTTAATTTTGTTATAAAATGGGCAATCTTTACTTAAATTTTCTCATTTTAGGACATTTATTAAAGATAATTAAAAATAAAAAAAGTAAATTTTTCCTACATATAATCCATTATTTATGAAATTTATTTCCTTCACAGGTGGCAGAAGATCCGACTGCAGAATGTTTAACAATATTTTATACAACTGCATTTTATATTATGAATGATTTTAGATTAATTCTAGTCGTTACATCAACTATTAATAAGAAAGCAAATCGAAAAAAAAATTATTTGTAGTTCCATTTAAATATAAATTCTGGAAATATATTTCAATATTTTAGTTAATTATAAAAAAATTAATAAATGAAGAAATCGTTTTTATTTATACGCTAGTTAAAAATACCAGAAAATCCATACGTTTGTCTGGTTGCACATGAAAAAATAATTTCAATTACATTTTTGTAGTATATGAACTTGCATGCATTCCATACGTTAATTATTTGCTATCTTAAGGAAATAATAACTTTAAAAATTTATAGCAACCTTCGAGATCGTCAATACAAAATCTTATCTAATATTTAGGGCAAATATGACAGATTTTTATTTAGGTACATGTAGCTCAAACCGTTCAATACACATTAAAATTAAGACACACAAGATGGCGCTGCGTCAGACAAATTAAGTGAAAAGATCGAAGACACAGCAAATTAGAAAAATAAAATAAAATAAAACAAAATACAATTATTATCAAATTATTAGCATAAGCATGTGAAAAACATTACTGGTGAGAAAGGCAGGCAAGTCACCGATACACAATCAAGATTGCGACAGTTGCCATACTACAAAAACGTTTATTGATAGTTGCCATATAAACAGGAATGCGGGGGGAGGGGTCGCCATGAATATCACAGGATTTATTAACACCAAATATACAACATCAAAAATTGTATTACCGAATTTGGCAATACATTAAAAAAACTCAGGATATAATATAAAATAAGCACTTACCTGATGTTAAGAAGAAGATATTAAGAGAATACACAGGCAGATATCGTTTCATGAAGCATCTTACAGTTTGTTACACAAGCAATGGCGCAGACAATCGATGAATTGATCAAAAGTGGTAAAACAAGAGTATTAAGCAATATTTGAAATATTATACTAACATTTATAATTTTATAATAAGACTTAAGGCACGTAAGGAATTTTGAAATTGCCTTGTTTGCAGCCTCCCATTAGATTAGGTAGTGACGTCAGAAGTAGCTCCCGGATCGACGCTTGCTGAAATGGAATAAACCATATAAGCAGGGAGGGGAGAGGAGGGAGTAGGAGTAACTGTCAGCCGTTACCACGGCTCCAAATTAAAAAAGGCGAGAGGGAAGGGAGAGATAATCGGCAACGACTACAAAAGCTTTTGAGAAAATAAGGGGAAAATTTACCAAAATTCCTTTACCTTGTGAATTTTGCTGCATTGATTCGAAATAAATTCTTTGAACGGGACGACCATCATCTGGACAAATTACTTTTCTTTTCCACACGCAGAGACAAACAGGTTTTTGAAGATGAATAAGAATAAAAAGAAATAAAAATAAAAACCCGAAACGGGGCTTCGGGCACGGCAATTTCCAGATCAAGGTCTTTAAAAAAAAGCACTTTGTTCTTAGAAGTCCATGTTTAATGTGCAGTTTTTTTAACAATTCCCGAAGTAAAAAAATTAACCAATCTTAATGTAAAGGATTTTGTGTGTGTTTCCTTTTCGGAGAAAATTTTTCTTACTTTTTTTTTAATTTTAAAAAATTAGTTAGCTTTTGAGTATTTTAAATTTATATACTTATTCCTGCAATTTAATATTCCCATTCATTTACCACAATTTTCGAGTTTAAAAAATTGTTCTTTATTATTAGTGTAATAATTTAAAATTATCAACATTAATAATTGGAAAAAAAAGGATAATTGTTCACACCTGCAGATTCTTTATTTTTCATGCCAGGTTGCACTTATTCCCTTCACTTTTTTTTCAGGTCTTATAGCAAAAGATTATTTTTTTAAAAAAAAAATTGACTGTTTATTAGAGATTATACTAAATAATCTGTTAAAGATTCCGACGTTTTAACCATATTAACTTAGATAAATAACATTTGGTGATCTTAATACAAAAATTATATATACTGTGGTTAGTTTCATTCGGTGTATGTATGTGAGTAATTACCATTTTCAGATAATTTAAAATAATATTTCATGATAAACAATTTAATTGATATTTAACTATTTATAAAAACAATTTTAAAGCTTAAATAAGTTAAAATTAAAATTGATTTTAACAAAATCGTTTTTAAATTTTAGGATTTTGTAAATGTTTTTTAAGATCGAGTTTATCAAGAGATTTACATCAAATAAGACGCTAGAAAATTTTAATAACAATAAAGGTTGTTGCTTCTTTACAGGCTGGACTGTTTGACTCAGAATTCCAATCATCACATATATATATTCGAGGAAAGAAATGTGCATTCTCGTAAATTTTTTTCTTCAATTTTAACTATTTAAAAATTGAGTCAAATTTTTGAAGTTTCTTTTATTAATTTTTGAAATTGATACAGCTCAAAAAGGATTTTTGAATTCTAATATATATATATATATATATATATATATATATATAATTTTTGCAATAATGCGTTTTAATGTATAATATTTCTCAATTTTTTTATTTAAAAAAATATATTTATTTTATTGTTGAATTCAAACTGGAGTCATTTTCATTTTTGCTATCAATATTTCATTTTGGCTTTTTTTTTTTTTTTTTTTTTTTTTTTTTTTTTTTTCATTTCTCTTATCTATGCATCCTCTGTTTTTCCATATTGAGTAGGTTTCAGTATAAAACGTACTTTCAATTAAATTTTTGAATTTTTGTTGTAATCTAGCAATTGTGAAGATTTTTTTTAAATATGAGGCAATTTTTAAATAATTTTGATTTTCCGGAGAAATTTATAAAATATATAATCATATATGGACAGAAAATTATGAAAATACATAGCAGAGCGGTATATGGTTTTTAAACAGTGCGAGTTATATATCTATCAATATTTAAAGTTAAAAAATAATTTGCTAAGGTAGCCTTCAGACTTAGTTATACAAAATTAAGATTTAATAGTAATATCAATAATTATAAATCAAGGTTAATACTTTTATTAATACTAATACTAATAACAATTAATCCATAGGAATCAACTTGTTGCCTACTATTTTAATTATTAAAGAGAAATAAAGAGAGAGAAAATTTTTAATGCCGAAATAACTATTAGAAAGTACATCAAACAGATTTACCTTTTTACAAATATCTCTTTTAAATAAAATAATGTCAATATTGTTGTCAATGATCTTTGTTAATCTATAAAAAATGCTCTTATTTAAATTTTTGTTTGAAATCTTTTAAAATGTATTTTAATTACAATTTCGTTAATCGCAATACCACATATACATTTAGAATATTTAAATGTACAATTAAATGATAATTTGTTTTAATGTTTGGAAATTTCTTTTATTTTAAATAGCCTGGAAAACCTGAGATCATCCCCCAAAACGAAATATTATTTTAAAAACATTTTTTTTCCTCACGAACGATTATTTATTTTCACTATTTCCGGATAAATGGGATACAATCAAAAACTTTCTGGCCATTTTGAATTTCAGTGCTGAGAGAAAGCGTGTTTTCTCACTGAATCTAAAAAATTATTGGTCTTCAGGTAAATTAATAATTAAAATATCAATTTATCAAAAAACTTCATACCATTTGTTCCATTATCTCAATTTTTTTTAGCGTAATAACTTTCTTTTTTAATACTCAATAAATGTTTCTTTTTATGTTACGTGTTTTTATGTTACTTTTTTTACAAACTGTCATTTCTCAAAACTCTATTTTGAAATATATAAGTTAATTCTGAGAAACGCTTTATTAGAAACTTGTTAATGAATAAAATAGAGTTTAATTCTCAAAATACTGCTTTTTTTTTCAATTTCGAAATCAGTGCATTTTTTAAAAAATTTTATTTTTCCCTATAAAAATGCGTACTATATTTCATTTGAAAACAAATAACAAAATTTTTAAAAAATTAATCGGCATTTAGAACATGTATTCAATAGAATCAAATATTCTTCACACATTTCCTTCCAAAATGCACGCATTGATCTAATTAAGGAATTCCCTTCAAATCTTGAGGATGAAGAATCACAACAAAGCATAAGGCGTTCTTATAATTAGAATTCGTCTTTAATTCTTTTTATCACCGTAAATGTAGTGTTTCATATGAATCTATTACTTCGTATTCAAATCATCATTTATAATTTCCTAATATAAGCTGATAAAAAAATTATGCTCTCAATTTCTTTAACTAAAAATTTTTAATCTTAAATCTTTAATATTTAATTTATATGCAGAGAATAAAGAAGAATATATGTTTTCTACATTTACACAGGTGTAAACACATTGCATTACCCACAGATATCAAATTTAGCATATGTATACTTTTGGAGTCACGAAACGAAACCTAGGAGTGGTTTTTTTTTTTTTTTTTTTTTTTTTTGAACTTTCATTAAGGAAAATTTAAGCGAAATTTTTGGTATTTTTCTTCGTTTATTTCCGAAAATAGTACTGAACAAAAATTCACTTTCGAAAACAGTTTTTCTTAATTCAAAAAAAAAAAAAAACTTTGTAAATACACAATTTTAAATTAAAATTATTTGCTTGTTTTTTTCCATGCTATACTTTTAATGATACTCTAAAGTAATGGGGCATGATTCCATTATAAAAGTGCAATTGTGAGTACAATCCAAGGATAAAGCTATCAAAATAGCATCACCTCCATAATAAGTCAAATTAGATATGTATTTAAAATTAACATTACAAATATTTTTGGGAAATCAGCTAGTTGACAAAGGCGATTAGCTGTAAATAAGGAAAAATATTACTCTTCTCATTTTTAACACTTAATTTTATTTTCCTTTTGATAATAACGCAAGTATCTTAATGAGCTTCGCAATGCTGTAATAGAATAAAAAAAGATCAAAGAATCTTTAAACTTACTTACCTATTTAAAGTTAATTTCAAAATTATCACTGAAAATCTGCAGTAAGCCACATACTTGTAGAAATCTTAACAACATGATTCACTTATAGTCGAAAGAAACAATGTGACACGTAGTATAGTCAAAAGAAACAATGTGACACATAGTATAGTCAAAAGAAACAATGTGACACATAGTATAGTCGAAAGAAAGATTATGAGACAGTTATGAAACTAAGAAAACATGTGATTGAAGACGAAAAGGATAAGACAATGATTAAGGTAGTACGTCATTGTAAAGATTCAGTTCTCTTACCTTGAGACACCTGTTGACCACTATAACGTTCCCTGGTCCCCACACTTGATAATTGCCTTTCCGGCCAACTGTACCATCAACTGCATAACACCCTCACATCGTTAAGTGCTTAAGGACTGCCAGATGGGGGATCCTCTCCCCTAGTCGGGTCATTAGTTGAGACCAGATAAAGAACCCCAAGTGCGTTTTCGTCTTCTTAAAGAAATAAATCGCGTCTTCAAAGGGGAAGAGGATCAAACACTTCGAATGTAAATTTTTATTGTTTTAATTGTGAATCGTCAACTACGAGGATGAATCATTAACGACACATTCCCACGGTGAACTGAAGACCATTGAAGAATTTTTATGAACAACTATTGGGTAACAGGAAGCTCAAGTGCACCAATGTGGAAATGAGATGTAGAGTTTTGACAGAAAATAAAATGCGAAATTTTTGGAAGAGAGGAAGGTCTTTTGGGGAGTCTTCGGAGAATCGTCTTTTTGAAGGAGGTAAGAGAAGTTGGTGTGATTCGGGCTTCTGAGTTAAGATCCAACCGATGAAGATCGGCGGATTTCTGGACCTACTCCTGTAGCAGTCAGATGCCCTAACAGCCTGTTCGCTCTTCTTGTGAGATTGTTTCTCCGAAATTAATCAAGGAACTATTCAGGTATGACTTTCAACCGTTATGTAAGTATTATCAATCATGTTAATCTAGATGAAAATGAGTTGCTGTAAATAAAGACATTGTCTTTAAACTAAATGTTCTTATTTGACCGTACCGGACCAAGTCTTAATATCATGATTCGAAATCCCACTAATATAGCTAGTAATCCAAATCGGGGATCATTATGCAAACGTAGAAAGCATATAAACGGATTCTGTAATATTTCTACGTTCGGTGACCGATTTAGATAATACGAGGTCGCAGGCAATTTATATTATAATTACTCTCTTTTAGAAACTGATTAGTTAGTTTTTCATATTACCTCACATTTAACTTAATCAACATGCTAATGATTTATTTTACTATAATATTTTATTTTAGGTATTGTTTTTTTTAATAAAGAGTGGCGATAAAACAATTTCTTGTATAGAGGCATCTACAACAAAATACAGAGTAAGAAATCAGATTTTATATACAGATTGAAGATATAATAACAAGTAATGTAGTGCACGAGAGAATGAATTTAGCGTGAGAAAAAAGTTATAAAGGCCGACTTTTTAATAGCTTATTAAAAGAAATATCAGTATAAAAATGTTTCACATGGGTCCTGAGAGCCCTAATGTTATTTAATAAAAAAATTACCTCTAATGGACTTTCATAATATAAATCATTTATCCATTCGCATTCATTTTCTCGTATATGAATAGATCGTATTGCAATCTTTAAAAGATTTAAATCCACTATTTTTATGAAATTTCTGGAGTCTGAAAAACGTATTTTCATAATTATGCCTGCTTATTGCTGTGTTTTTCTGTCTGAGAATGCGATAATTCAAAAACAGGACGGATAAAATTTGGTGCATAATTTTAACTTGAAACTTGTTGCAGTTTTCTGTGATTGGCACAAAATTTGGGATTTTTTTGGATTTGGCTCAAAATTGGGCAGGTGTCTACTTTTTTGATGTTAAATCTATTCACCGAATCTTATCTATCTGGCTCTCTTTTCTTTGTTATTAACTTATAATCGAAAAGCCGGACAGGTGAATTTTTTCTGAACTGATATCGCTCAACATTTTGATATAATTCTGCAAATTTGGTGCAAAAACCGTTTATCAAATTTTCGCCGTGCAGCTTAAAGCATTTTTGAGTTATCTCTGCCACAAACAGACATTTTCCAAAAAATATCTTTTTTTTTTTAATTCGGGGAGGTCTAAAATGTGGAGATTTGTCAAAATCACGAGTTTCATTTGTTTGACGATTAATATTGTTACAAGCGGGCGAGGGCCACGGAAGTTTACCGAAAGGGAAAGTCTTGGCAACGGTTGACGAGGAGCTTTGCGCCAGCCGAGTTGATTTGGCGAGGGGAATATTCTGGTGGCCGCTGGATCACTCACAGTGTTTTCCGAAGTTTCGCATGCTTCTGAGCGTTCATTCGCTCGGCTATATTAGGGTCGGGTTGCCACAATTTGAAGTTCCTCTCAATGGAGTAGCGACTCATCATAAGATCTGATTAGTTTTCCCGCTTGTTATTAGTGAACTGCGTTTAGGTTTGCTGTTAATGCTGTGTTATTGAGCTCGCTGTGATTCACTGTTTACTATGCTATACGATATCTATTCTGCAGTCTGTGTTTATTGTGCGTAAGGCTTGTATTCACGCTGTTAGTGACTGTTGACTGCTGGATTGTATTTATCTGAAGTTTTACTTTATCAAGTCATCCTGTAAATACCTGTAAATAAATTTGTTTGTGCTGACCTCAAGTAAAGTCCATTCAATCCGAACCCGCTACGCTAAAAACGTAACAATATATTTTCTCTATACCACGTATACGGGAAAAAAATGCATTTAAAAAACAAAAATATACCCGTCACATTGGAGTTCAACATAAAATCCAAGTATCTCAAAATGAGCTCACTTTAAACACATTAATGAAGAGGCATAATAACCTTGGCCAAGTTTTCACTAAGGTTGTAGGCCGAATCCAGGTTTAATCAACAAGTTGCAACATATAATTTTTTTACATTCATTCATTTTTTTTTACTTTTTTTTTTTTTTTTTGCTTCCCATGCGATTTGCAATTTCTTTCTGGAAATGAATCAAGTCAAACGTGGGGCCTCTTTAGGGACACAGCCCAGGGCTGCAATTCTCTCCAATTGTTCCAGTGGCCATGATAACAAGCTGAAAATGAACCCGAAGGTTAGTGTTTCACTGGAGTAAAAGTTCGTAAGAATTTTGCGTGAGAATTACAGATTTTAATTTCGTCCTTTCTTCGTATAGATATGGTTCAAAAAACACATGATATTTTTGTTACTAGTCAGATATTTTTTGAAATTCGCTTTCTCTTTGTGTGATATTTAATCAATTCTTTTTCAACTATCATTTTCTGAAAATTAAGGGTGATTTAAATATCTATCAATGGTAGCAAACTACCTTAGTTGGGGAATGTTTTTTTATCATGATGAAACATGATATTGTTTTGGGGATGAGGTTTTTGGGTCACCTCATCAAAATCAAAATCAATTTCATTTGATTTTTTTATTATTATATTTCACCTTCACAAAATGTCATTTAGCTGTAGTCAATCGTTCTGATTTTTTCCCCGTAAAAACCGTAGGCGAAAAATAAAAATTTTATTATTTGTACGAGCATCTCAAAAAATTAGCTTTTAATAACGAATTGTCATTGCATTTACAAAAGCTTTGATTTTAAAAAAAGTTAATTTCTACTGCAAATAAAACCTATGACAATGTCATTTTGAGCACGCGATTATATGAAATGAAATAAATAGGAAATGTGATATTTTTTAAAACAATAAATGCGAGACAAAGTTTTTGGATCGTTTGCAATACTAAAGTGACTCATTCAATGAAACAATTAAAATGAATAGAAATAGAATTTAATTTGCTCGAGCATGTGGTGGCTGTTCAAGAAATTATGTTCTGTCATGATACATTGAAATATGCATTGCAGATTTCATTTTAGTCTTTTTTTTTTTTTTTTCATTTATAATTTTTAAAGTCAAATTTCTCCAAATTATCATTTTTGAATTAACTAAATATTAATTACAAATTTAATTTACTAAATATATGTATTAGGGTGGATCTAAGAAACCTTCAAGAATTATGTGGAAAAACTATTTTTCATGTTTTTAAATTTTAAAAACCCAGCGTTATCGATTACAATTTCATTTGATTTATTATTATTATTTTTCACCTGCACAAAATGCCAGTTAATCGTAGTCAATCGCTCTGATTTTTTTTTTTTTTCGTTTGGAAAATATGAACTGTCTTATTTTTAGAATTGACTCTTATCTTTATAAATGGACTTTTTTTTAAAAAAATTTCATTCACTCATCCTTGAGTCTTCCATTGAGATGTGCAAATAAGCCTGAAGGCACTTTCATGCGGAGACCTTGTCTTTGCTTTTCGTTCGTTTCAAGTATTGTCTAAAATATTTGAAAAACTATAGTTATAATCGGAAAGAATGACTTTTCATTGTTGTGGTTGATCAATTCCTCATATTTCCTAACCACAGATTCGAAAAATTGTTTTTAATTTTTTTCAAACCAGCTACGTTTCATTATCTTTATTGATTACAATTTTTAATGGCCCTCTAGAGCTAAAATTTCCTACATTATCTATCTATCTATCTATCTCTCTCTCTCTCTCTCTCTATATATATATATATAATGAAAAACACATTTAAATAATTTGTTGAGAATAAATAGCAGAGTCGTGGCCGAAATCATGGAGAATACAGGTTGAATTTTTAGTTCTTTATTCCATCACGGGAGCAGGCATTATTTACAAGCGAAGGCGAAGTGCACAACACAGAACTCACGAAAGCTAAGTGTACAAAAAGGGCCGGGAAAACATTATCCCTGGTCTTAAATACCAAGACTTTGATAGGGATAAATATTTTTTATAGAGCTTATAAACTTTGATTTCATTGGGGATTTCCATGTTTCACACATAAGAGGTAAGGGAAACACAAGGATCTTTTTAAAAGTATTTTGTTTAGGTCAGCAATTTTCATTTCTCCCACGGAGTGTGAGAAAGTAACAGGCGTTTAGCTGTTTCAGCAATTTTACACAGCTTCTCTTGAATTAATTAACTAGAGCGAGTGAAATGGATCAGGAAATAAGAAAATATTTTAGAATGATATTACTATGGGCTAAATTAAGATAGGGCTTTGGAAATTAATTAGGATTCAAATTTAGAGTTTAAAATATCATTACACACATATATATAATGTAATGCATGCTAATTGAATGCATGTTAATTGTTGAATTGAAAGCAGGTTGCAGAATCGTGCCCTCAAAATCATGGAAAATATACATGTTGACTTTTTAATTTTGTTTTATTCTAGCAGCGTGGCATAGAAAGCACAAGAATGAAAAAAGGCATAAAAAAGACAAAAAAAGGAACGAAACATTTATCTGCTCTTATATACCATGATCGGATACATGCCGAATTTTGGCAGGAATTCTCCCATGTGTTGACCCTGACAAGAGAAACGCAGGAATCCTCTAAAAGAATATTTACAAAAACAGTGATTTATTATACACCCACTCGGCACATGGAGTAATCAATGGCGCATTATCTTTATAATACTTCATTTGATTTATTAAATAGAAAAGGCAGAATGGATCAAGAAGTATTTTAAAATGAAGTTGTTATGAACTAAATTAGAACAAAACTTTGGAAATTAATTACAATTGAAATTAAGAGTTTAAAATATTATTAAACGCACATATATACAGATCATTCATATATATATAGATACAGATCATTCGTCTGAAATATTTTCCCCCTTTTTTGAAGGTAAAAGGAACTTAGATTTCATTTTTAACATCATCAGATACTTTATAGAATATACGAAAAACATGATGGAATTCTAAACATGTATTTCTACTTAAATTCTATAAAACTTCAATTCGCGGTCTTAAAGGTCTGTGGAATAGCTAGACTTTGTAGAGTCGCTGGAAGTTCCGATGTTAAAAAAAATGAGGCGTCACTAAAAGAGGAGTGATCAAGTCCCTTTTTCTCATTGCAATGCTACAAATTTATGCTTTAGTTCATGCTTAACTGTCTTTCAATTCCTTGATAAACATTTCATCAATGAAGGTTATGACAGTCAATGGAAATCATGAAGAATAAATAATGCCCTTTTAAATGTCATAAAAGTGCCACTTCCCTCCATGTGATTGAGTGAAATACTTTCAATCTTGTTTTTTTCCCCCCTCTTTTTTCTGTATTAGACGACTTGGAAATAATTTTTGTAAATCATTTGATTTTTTAGCTAAAGATGAGAGAAAAACACTTATGGTGGGAAACAACCCGCATTATGTTTTTGGGTACATATGTATTATATAGTCGACCATTTTCGCCAAATCAAAAAAACGATCGCCAATAGCTCGCTAACGCGCCAAAAATAGTTTGCTCTTATTATAAGGCTAAAAGAATTTTCGCTACCAAAATGAAATTTGGCGTGGTTTTCAGATCGACGGGATAATACGTACGTATCTGTTTTTCATATCAGATAGCCCATATGCTTTTGAAACTGTGAGACCTAGGGAGTGAATGAAAAGATGAAAAACGCTCAGCCAAAAACTTTTGCTCTAATGTAATGGATTATAAACATTAAATTATCGAATCTCAATTTCTTATTTCCCTTTTGAAAGCAACTACCTTAATAATAGTCTTTATGATACGATTACAGACTGTTATGCATCGGGAAAAATACACAGATACACATACAGCTATTCTCCCGACAAGTATTCCTTGAATTATCAATCACGAGTTGAAAGGTGACGATAAAATATAAAATGGGCCATCTTTTCTCATAGTTTTATAGATAGTAGTTTTAGAAGAGTACCTGAATCTCCCACCTTTCCCTCTTCGTAAATATACCTGAGACTGACTTGATATCATATTACAATTCCCTTTCTGAAAAGTTAAGATTTGAAAAACTTTGTAGCAACTGAAGGTCGCGGTATGAACCTGCGACGTTTGGGCCTGTAGCCGAGTATCATACCGATCAAGCAAAAGGGACCCTTCAGGTCGAAGGATATTATCCGGCTTATTAGGCTGACGCTACAACTTCAATATATAGCATTATGGCGTATTTTACTTGCCTGTAATTAATCTGTACCGTCTTTGCCTGTAAACAATAATAAGCAGAAAAACCAAGGAAATTAATCGTTCTCATATAGTGTTTAATTCAGTGGTGCAGAATCAAATACGCATTTTGAACTTCTTCCCATTGGCCGATTGGATTCAATTATATAAAATCTTGGTGCCAAGGCCACATGCAATTTTGATTTAAGTTGATTTTTGTGTTTACATAATACATGAACTAATCTCAAACGAATTTTGTCCAATATTAGTAAAAATCTGTAATTTTGGTAGATATACACTGAAATTAATTTGTCATCAGTCTGTGACAAAGATAATTCAAAACCTTTTTAATTAGACAGCTGAAATTCGTACACGGTCTTTGTACCACATATGCATATTTATATCAAATTCTGAATGAATTTTTTAAAACGAAATCTGTCTGTCTGGTTGTTCGAATAAAAATTAGCATATTAATTGCAAACCGAAGAGAGCTAGATAGATAAAATTAGGTTCAAAGATTTAACATATGCAATCTAGACACCTGTAAAATTTTGTGTCAATTCTAACTATGGGTTAACTATTTGTCGATCTGTACTTTCAAAAATATAAAAAGGCGATAATTTAAAAACACAATGACTTAAATATATCCAATTTGATAAGGGATTTTGGGACTAAAAAGGTAATTCTGTGTGATTTTTTTTTTCAATCAATAGCAACTAGTTAGACAGATGAGACTTCAATGATTAAAAATCGTTTATCTAAAATAAATATTTGATTTTCGGATACTATTAATCTCGTGGGAAAGATTAATCGCCAAATAACTCGCCAAGGATGATACGACAGATTCAGTAATTTTTTTGATTTGTGACTATTGTACGCCAATGCCATGCAAAACATTATCTAGAAAAACACTCTTGTTAGAGAGTATGCGAGAAAGTTTTTAAAAAACACCACTCTTGCTATTTTATTACTATTATTATTATTTATTACGAATATTTTCGCGCTGAAAATTTCACGAACGAGAAATTCGGAATGAATCTTTTAGATGACGATGATGATCAAAATGTCATTAGTGATTGCCAATCTGTGAAGCGAGTCCACTTGGCGGAAAGCTGGAGGGGAACTGGCGAGAAATAATAGGATAAAAGAGAAAACGAAGGAAAAAAGAAAGGAGAAATTAAGCTTTAATGTTAGAATAACAAAAATACATAGCTTGATAATACAAAAAGAAATCAGTTTTATTTTTTAGAATGGGAGAAAGACTGAAAAAATATTTTGGCATTAATCATATTCAATTAACGGCGTATAATTAAAAAGAACTCGGAAAATCTAATTTAATTTCAAAAGAAGGCGAGAATTTCTCTTTATCTTATCTTAAATCTGAGATTTTCTTGGGTAAATGCCAGAGGCATAATGAAAACTCATTAAAAAAATATTCATATTCGAAGATCATCTGGCTCCTCTAGAATATTAATTGTATTTATTTTCAATCCAATCTTTTATACATGAAGTTAATGATTCCTTTAAGAAAAGATTTGCAAGCATCAAATTTTAGTGCTGCGAGTCCTATTCACAGCTTATCCAACCTATTAGCCGGTTATCTTTTTCACAATAAAATTCAGTATTTTGTATATAGAGAGCAATACTGATTTAATTCAATGTAGATATTAGATCAATTTTATATCTTGCACCCTTTTTGCATATGTTGTGATGAGCTGGATATATATCTTTCTACAGCTCGAATCAATACTATTTTTTTAATTCAATTTGCGTTTTATTTATTCACAATCCTACCAGAGGGCACCTTGAAAAGAGGATGAGATGCTTTCGGTATGGTGGTTGGATCATGCCACCCTGAAGGTTAAATTTTACAAATAGATGAGGGATCTGGCTCTTCCCTTCGAGGACGGGAAGTATTTCCATCGGGAAAGGTTGTACCGGGGGCGGTGATGGCCCTTAGGACTCAACCATAGTTCCCGCCAGTGTTGATGTTGCAATGTTTTTTAAAATAAATTTTTATGCCTTTGGGTGGGTCGGAGAGTCTGTGATATCACTTTATTTATTCACATGTTCCATTTTTCGGTGTAAGATGACCGACATAACGCCGCCTTCGCGCATGAATCATCCATTCTAATGAAGTCTTCTTATCTTTCATTCCATTTTGGTTCCTTTTTTTCCCCTCCTGGAAGATCGTATTATTTTATTTCTCTGAAATCAAAATATATTTTTTTATTATTACGAGCTACATCGTATATTGTTGCATAGCCTGTCGTTCACTCAAATACTGGGTATATTTGTACAATGGTAAAAATTAAATTTTCATCCAAATTTTTAAATTTTATATCTTTAGCTGGATCTCGAAATTTCTCTCATAAGTATTAAACCACCTGCGGCGGGAACACGTGCAGCGCATATCGAGATGCTTTTGTCACAGAATCGCCAATGGCATGCTACACACGCCAGCAGGAAATTGTCACATAAGTAAAAATGATGTCCGTGACCCACCGGCTGAGATTGTTAGTTGGAACATAATTTACAGGAGTGAAATTTTAGGTCTAATTACAACTTAAGCGGCGTTCACACGACTCGTCGAATCTTCAGACGAGCCTCGCGTTCCCCCGTTTTACCCCTCTTGCGGTGCTTTGATGTCTGTGGATGCGTCCGAAGTTTTCCCGCAAATGGTCAGTAAAGTGTCCAGGCATCAAAGGACCCCAAGGAACCGCAAAAGGGGTAAAACGGGGGAAAGCGTGGCTGGTCTGAAAATCCGCAGGTCGTAGGAACGTGACTTCACAGTTAACTGTTTTAGCATGCGCATCTGTGAATTTCTTGACACCGTAAAGTGGTTAAATATAACTTTTCTGCCACTGAGCAATCAAAATAAGGTATTTAGTACAAATAACCAGTGGGAATTTTGTCCCTAAAGTTTTCTCACATACTTTTTAATAAAGTTGATCGACTTACTTGACATTGGTATAAAATAATCATGCAATATTAACCTTTGGCGTGAATTGAGTATTTTTGCTGAATCTATCATCCGATCCAAGGCGTGTATTTTTGGCACGTAATTTCTGTATGGGTCGAAAATATCCAAAAGTGCAATTCGGAATTTAGATTTGTTCTAGTCGGGTCGAAAATATCCTAAAGCGCAATTCGGATTTTAGATTTGTTCTACTTACCAGATTGAAATAAAAATTTGACACAATACGCTTAAAATTCCATATAATAATTGATATACTTAAGTCATTACTTTTTTTAGTTGAGTTAAGTTGAGTTGTTTACATGTTTCTGAAAGTACAGACACAAAGGTGGCCAATCCCTTTTTGGATTCAGCTAAGAATTTCGTAGGTGTCTATACTAAAGATTTTAAATCAGTGTACCAAATTTTATCCGTATAGATATCTTCATTATGCAGTTATCGGGCTAACCTATATTCAAACAGCCAGATTTAATCAGAACAGATTTTGCTCAAAACTCGATTGCAGTTTATATAATTTGGTTTTAAGCAAGTATACAAAATATCAAAGGTCTATTTTAAATCGTGTTTGAGGTACTTTTGTTCCAGACAGACATTTTCCAAAAATGTGTTTTTCGAACTCGGGGTGGTTTAAAACGTGGAGATTAGCCAAAATCTCGGGTTTGAATTTTTTGATGATTACTATATTTTCTCTACACTTCATATATAAAAAAGTGGGAAAAAAATTTAAAAATTGATTATAAAAAGGTTTAAAAAAATCTGCTATCTCAAATTTTAAATTATTATGTGAAAGCCTCATTATTTTCTAAGTCATGATTTATCTAAATTAATTTAAATCATTAAGCAGTTTTAGCCGGTTTGAAACAATCACGTGACTATCAGGCTTCGCGGGCGTCAATATTTAAAAAACCGATTTTCTTAAAATCCCTAAATCGGTCGAGCACCAAAACTTTTGCCTTAAAGCAATTTTTTCTTTTCGAAAATACGTTTTAAATTGGATTGTAATGGCCACGTGACTATATCATTATATAATCTGTAATTTTTAGAAAAGCAGTGCGTTTCCTTTCCATCTCAAACTTTTCTGAACATCAAAACTTTGTTTTATTAACAAGAAAATTATGAAAATAAAAGTTTTCGATAAAATTAATAAAATATACTTATCAAAGAAAAAATCGTTTGCTTTAACGTTTAATAATATTTTAATTAAAATAAAAATAGAAGCAGTTATGTCTGAAAAGGAATCGTCTGCTAAATGTCTGTTAACAGATTTAGATTATGATATTTACCGAAATGTTCATTACCTACGTTTTTTTGGAGACGTACCAAAACAACACCAAGTTCTCACATAATAATAAAAAATAATCAAAAACGCTGACCATAAAATTTTAAGATAAAGATAATTTTTTTAACCTTAGAGTCTTTTGTGATAACTGAAAATTAAAAGTATAAATATTTTCGTTATTTTTTACATTGAACATACGGAAAAACGACTTTAATTGAATTTTCTTCAACCTTGCTACCCAATCTTTGCTGATGAATACAATTATTCGTAATTAGATAATTGTGAATGCTAAGTAAGCTAATAAAGGATATCAGTTATTATGATTAACATAAATTATGATACATCTTAAATGTAGTTTCATAACATAAAAATTCGAATCAGCAGGGTTTTGTATTGGCACTGAGATAATTTATGGTTCCTCAGAAAAAGGGAAAAACCTAGAATACGAGAAAGCTGTTTTCATTTCGTACTGTTGAAAGTTTTATTTACAAAACGATTTTTTTTCTTGTTTTTCTAAATTCTATCAGCTGATCATTAAAATTCCTATCTACTTTCCTGTGAAAGAGAAAATAATTTTTGACTGACTGAAGAATCGTTCTCTTTCCTAGCAGACAGCAAAAGAGACAGGGAAAAAATAAGATAAAAACTATTTTGTTTAAATACGAGATAAATTCAAATGCCCATAATTCTTCCTTTGAATTTTAAGGCGGGGGGGGGGGAGAACTCAATCACGAAATGTTTAGAAATCCCCGAAATTGTCTGAGTTTCCATTTTTCTGTCCTTATTTCAACAATAAAGGAGCCTTTTGTGTAGAACTTCGTAGTATGTTATTTTGAAAAAGTGTTTATTTTGAATTTTACTGTCTTATGAACGATCGGTTTTAAATTTGTTCCAAATTTACAATTTTGATGTTAAATTTCATTTTTTTTAGCTGATCGAAATTTTGAAATATATCGCATTAATATAAACATAAAAGGCAGACTGGCTGACCGGATTTCTTTCAAAATTTGACTCATACCTACAGTTTTATTAATGAAACACGAGCTTAATTTCACTTATCTCGTCGGTTGCATTTCCAAGTTATATTTTATTTACATACATACAAAAGGTCAAATTTCCTTCAGGCAAATTTTGCCTAAAATGTGACACGAATCTATAATTTTAGTGTATAGTGTCTTAATGTTGGTTAAATGTCATGGTGTGTGTCCAGAATATGAAAATCTGTTTTCCGTTTCTGTTGACTTCTTGAACTGAGAGCTTTTTACTTTCCTTTCTTAGTGCCTGTCATAAGCTAGCATTTTTTGGGTTAAAATAGCACTTAAACACGGTTTATCGTTTATCAACACGAAAATCCCATTCTAATTAAAAAATAAATGTCATCATTTTAAATAGTGGCTATTTTGTCATTGTAGATTTTATTTTTCTTATTAAAATGAATCGAATTATTGCTTTTCATATCATTTGATAAAATTAAATTATAATCAACCTATTTTTCACCATTA
Organism: Argiope argentata; assembly: GCA_026289955.1. Lineage (NCBI taxonomy): Eukaryota > Metazoa > Arthropoda > Arachnida > Araneae > Araneidae > Argiope > Argiope argentata. The sequence goes on along the minus strand of JAOUZG010048650.1, from coordinate 2,553,075 downwards.
GCAAAAAAAAAAAAAAAAAAAAATTGGACTTACTATTAAAAATTCGCCAAATGTTAAAAAATTTGGAGAATTTTTTTTCCATAGAAAAATTGAATAAATGGGATTTCTCTTAAGCCATAATTTTTGAGCAGATATATTAAAGTACTGTTTCCATAATTTCGTCCCGTTTTTTTGAATGATATAGTTCCGCTTAGCTTATATATCGACACTTGTTTTATAATTACTTAATATTATAAAAATTAATTTCAAATTCTAATTCAATTCTAATTTATTTGATTTGATTTTTTAGCTAAACATGTGATTTTTACATCCGTTAAATTCAATGATCGCAGTTATCATCAAGGACTATTAAATAACATTAAGCTGACTTTCAATCAATATCATTACTGTTCCAAAATGTTCAAAATTCATAATGGCAGACATTTTCAATCGATTATCCAACGGATCTTTTATATTACAAAATGTTATTTTTTTAAAAAAAGTGATACAATTTTAATTTTTTAGCTGTCTTAAAGCATGCGTTTTAGAAGTGCTGTGTCTAATGTGCGCGATTTTTCAAAGCCGAGACGAAATAAAAATTTCAAAACGAAATAAAAAAAATATTCAAAATAAACTTTTATTTTTTTCACATTAATATAACTAACATTCTTTGATTTTTATATTTCTTCTTTTTCGCAGTATATTCAGTGAATATAAAAATAATAATCAATGCTAAGAAAAAACATAGGCTAAGTATTGGGACATTTTGTAAATATATTAAAAACAATATGATGAAAGTTCATCTTTTTATAACTTAGAGAGACACTCAAAGTTATTTATCAGTATCAGAATTCTTATTTTCAGGAACACGAAGAAAATAAGATAATATCTTTTCCTCGAAAGCAACTTTTACGATGATTTATTTAATCATTTATAGATAAGAATAAAAAGAAAAATAAGATTGCAGATCATTTTCACGGAATCCAATCAACATAGCAAATGTCATATGTATTATTAGATGATATTTTATTTTTATCTGGAAATAACCTAAACCAGTATTTCAAATAAAGTTTCTGTCGCTTGAACTATTAAATCCGGTTTCTAATTCATTCGTATTTATTAATTTTTCTGAGAAAAGTAGAAAAAAATGATTCTAATCCTGCAATTAAATAACATGAATTAGTCAGCTGCTCTTTTTAGAGCAGGGAAAAAGATTGAAAAAATATTTTAGTATAAGCTATTTAATTTTATGTCATATACATAAAATAAAAAGCGAAGTGTTTTTAAAAAATAATTAAAACATGAATCATTTCCAAATTCTTATTTACATTTGCTTTTGAAAACAAATACCTTTACAACAGAAACCTTATTGATTAAAAAAATAAATAAAGATTAAAATGAAATCTGCTATGCATATTTCAATGTATCATGTCAGAACATCATTTCTTGAACGGCCAAGCCCCATGTGCTCGCACAAGTTAAATTATATATTTATTTATTTTTATTGTTTCATTGGATGAGTCACTTTAGTATTGCCAACAATCCTAAAAAACCTTTGTCTCAGATTGATTGTTTAAAAAAATATCACAATTCCTATTTATTTCATTCCTTATAATCACGTGCTCAAAATGACATTTTTCTAGGTTTTATTTGCTGTAGTCATTAACTTATTTTTTTGAGATCAGAGCGTTTGTAAATGCAATGGCAACGCGTTATTAAAAGCTGATTTGTTGACGTGCTAGTGCAGATAATAAAATTTTTATTTTTCACCTATGGATTTTTGTTGACACTAAAAATCTCATCCTAAAAACAACATCATGCTCTGACATGATAAAAAAAAATCAACCGTCCCTTTTATATAAAAATTGGGAAAATTTACAGTAGTGTAGGAAGCCGAGTAAGCATTTTCGACATCATTATATCGTCGAAGCCAAAATTTAAGGCAATCTAGTTTTAGTAACAATATCATATGCCAAATTGCATTCATTTAAGTCCTTCCTATTTTCGAGTTACAATGGTTATATATATGAGAATGTACAGACTGACAGGTGACATCTTTTTTTATGAATTGGGTTCAAAAATTTCATAGGAATCTACAATTAAGACACTAAAAATGTTAATTCAATGTTAACAATCTAGTTTCTGCTTTTAGAGTTATCATATTCACTTGCTTTATCGCGTTTACTTCTTTCGAAATTTGACAGAAATCTTCAAATTTGGAGTAATCAACATAAACAAAATTTCATCCATCTAGCTCAAAATACTTTTGAGTTATCCTGTTTTTGAAAAGACAAATAAATCAACGGAATGGCTTTTCCAAAACGTTTTCGCATATTCTCCAATAAAAATGGTATTCTTTTCTCTGAGCATAAATTATGAATCTTGCGCAAGCTGTAAACACCAAGGGTGCTCAGGTTTTATTTTAATTGTCATAAACATGAGATTACATTATACTAAATTAAACAGTTATTTGAGTACCAATTGCATGGTACTGATATTTCACCATTCAATAATTACTCATGATTATTGCTTAACAATTTTTACGAAATATCACAATTACGAAATATGGATCCTTTCCGAGAATCTAGCATATGATCTTTGGCACTTTTTTTGATGACAGATGACAGTTGTGTGATTATTAAGCAATTACTAGAAAAATCGAATATGTATTTTAGACGCCTTTTTTCTACCCAAAACTTGATATAGAACTACAACTGTAACTACAATGCCATTTAGGAAATTTCATTTATTTAAATCGCAGTGTTTATGAATTATTGTGTTTACATGCAAGAGAAAGCAATAACCATTTGACAGATTTGGTTTCAAATTTGAATCATGTTTATGTTTTAAATGTTAAATCTAGTTTCTTGTCTAACTCAACACACTTTTTTCGTTTACTAGTTATCGTGTTATATTAGGACAGTTCGGACAAACAAAACTTCTTTAAAACGTATTCATTCAAAATTTGGTAGAAATGTAAATATGTTGTAAAGTCTATTTACCAAATTTCATCCGTCTAGTTCAAACTGTTCACTGTGTTTAATAATCTCACAACAGTGATCAGTCATCAAAGAAAAAAAAATGTCAAAGATCGCATGCTAGTGTAAAAGATCCATATTTCGTAATTCACAGACAGAAAGAAGCCCAATAATGCCTTTTTGAGACTCATGGTGATCTGACATATGGAAATTAATCATCAGTTCAAGCTCAAAATAATTTGCGAGTTATAATTTTATTTTATTTCATGTAATCGGAGATGAGAGTAAATGATGTTACATCATCTAGTCTAGAGTATTGAGAAATATAGCGACGGGTTATAATACAGGCATTCCAACAGGGAGGGGAGATGAAAATATAGACGCTCTGGACGACATGGAATAAAATAATTGAACATTTAATTCACTTTCAAAAAAATAATTCTGATAAAGAGACGAAAATATACCCTTGAAAGTATTTACATTTGCTCTATAAAAGGGGGCAAAAATATTCTTATTCATATTATGCTAATTCCTCTTATTATTCACATTATGTTGCTGGCTAGCAATATTCGTTTATTCATGTGTTTTAAATATGGAATGATTTGGAACAGTTCAGAATGTTAATGCGTTATACATACATGTTTATTTAAAACAGCAACACAAACAAGGCAAAAAATACCTATAAAGGTTCGCCTTATGTTTCATTAATATATTTTTCAGTTATTTGAGACTTTTTTTGCATATAATATCATATGTAATGCGGTGATATTTAAAAATAATAATTATTAATAACATAATTTAACCTTGAAACTGCATTTTTTCCTATTTAAAACGTTTTTTTTTAAATTGCAATAATAATTTTTCCTTGTATGATTTCGCAGGGAGACTTCATTTGTTTACATTTTTTATTGTTATCAATAAATAAGTTCAGTTTCATAAGCAATGTATTTTTATTTAGGCAATAATTTTTCATTTAATTTGGCCAATATTATATAAGAATCTGAAATGTTAATGTAAAGCAGAATTGGAGATTCCTTTTTTCTCATGAAACCTTTTCATAAGAATAAAAGAATTTTAATAAAATGCACACCACTTAAAAAAAGCAACTTTAACATTAAATTTTTACACGTCTTTGTAGAATTTTCTTGTCTAAAATTTTTTTGATGGATAAAAAAATGGATTAAAAAATTTTGATGGATTAAAATTTTTTTGATATATATATATATATATATATAGTAATTAAAAAATATGGACGAGGAAACTTTTTAAAAATAGCGAAAGTGAGAAAATCAGATATTTTCTGAAAAATCACAAAAGCTTTTGCATTAGCATGATTTTTTTCTGAAACAGATTTAATAATTCAAAAAACGACAAAACAGATTTTGCCAAAATTGTATTATAAAAATTTGTAGGTATTGACACCTCTTAAGATTCTTTCCTGGTCACTTTCCTTTATTCACTCGGTACAAATATAGAGAGGAAACAAAACAATTCAATTTTAACAGATTTTCTGATTTCTAAAATGAATTTTGCAACTTGTGAAACCATATTATTCAATCAGTTATTGAATCTCTCCCTCCTCTCTCTCTCTCTCTCTCTCTCTCTCTCTCTCTCTCTCACACACACACACACACACACACACACACACACACACACACACACACACACACACCCACACACACACACACACACACACACACACACACACACACACACACACACACACACACACACACACACACACACACACACACACACACACGATTATTTCATACTTGTTATTTTTTAACTTAATATTATTTATCACAAGTTCTATTTTAGAAGGGCATATTAATTTTATCTGTTTAGCTGTACCTATATTATAATTCCATCCACATAGAAGTGAGTTCTAACAAATTTTCCAAATGAAAGAGAGTGACAGAAGTTCCACGTAAATTTAAGGAACACTATAAAAAACAAATCTTCTTAGAGTTTGCAAGTAGTGAGTATTAAATAACTAATTTAAAAAGAAACCTATACATAAAATAAACAAATATTTTGGAAAAGAAGGAAAATCCTATAATATGACATTTTCAGAAGGATACCTGGATTTAAAGATGAGTTATAAAGCCAAAACTTTTACAGAATGGAAAATGGAATTATCAAAATTTTTAATATTGAATACAGTAAATGTCTTTCTGGTTACATTCTATTAAATTCACCAAACACTTTTCCAATGAATCAGCTTTGGAATAATCTGCAATAAACCATATCAAGAAAAATTTCTAGCTGAAAAAAATTTTAGTCTATTGTTTGAAATACATCACAGTAATTAGCATTCCTCATAAAAAGTCTCTCTTCTGATTTTAATTTCTTGTTCACCTTAAATCTGCTGTTTATTTCTCTAGTTAGATTCTAGAGAATAAATTTAAAAGCCAAATAAGAAAAGCAACGTTTTTATTAAGTTAATAATACAATGGCAACAAACTGGCATGACTTTCATTGGACGTTTCACCATTTTCTATTTCAGAGAATTATAATGTTAGTGATAGAATGCAAATAAAAGACTAAATTTCTGCTGAAATAGAACAATGACATGACTTATTGTATAAAACTAAAGGAATAAACACATATTTGTAATAATTAACAGAGTGAAGCTCTTTTTGGTATTCAAATTAAAGATTTTGGCAACCATTTGATTTTGGATTTTGCAACTTATAGCTCATCTTTAAATCCAAGTATACTGAAGAAAATGGTGCCATCTTACATAACTTTATTTGATTTTTCAAAATATGTTTTTATTTTACATGTAGGTATGTCAGACACTTTTAAACTAGGATTTTCCTCCAATTGATAGCATATGCACTTTACCATAACTTTCAAATGGTAAGAAATGGTACAAGATCCCCATGGACTTATCATCATGATGATTATGATCCCCATTGACATTTTTGTCACCCTCTTCTGTTAGACAGATTATGTAAACTATAATTGCACCAGGCTGAAACTAAGATTTGAGATTTGCATTGAAAATATAGTTGAAAAATTACATAGTCACAGATTAATCTAAGGGTGAGCAGATGCATATAATTGCAATGAAATTTAAAACTAAACCTTAAACAACAACAGAAGTCTTTAATCCCTCTAAAGTATCCATCTGTACTTTAACATTTTCATGGCAAAGGATAATGCAGAACTATGTTCAGTTTGATTTGCAGAGCCTTGATGGTATATTAAAATGAATGAAATCTTGCCATATAACATCATTCCATTAGTTATTGTTATTGAAATGCTCCCTGATAATATAATGTTATTTCCTCAATGATTTAAAAACTTTACTGAAAGTCTATAAAATGTTATGAATATAATAATTTACATTACAAATTATAATTTACATTCTAACACAAGCAACAACTAGTGTTATTGTTTAAGAGTAATGGGACATTGTGGCCATCAAGAACATTGTTTTGATAACAACTTATTTTTTTTCCTGAAATTGCATCGATTTTTCAGTCATAATATGTGACATTAAAATAAACCTAATTTTTTTAAATTTATGAAATTTTCATACATTTTTTGTCAACTTATTATTATTATTATTGCTCTTGGCTAGGATGTTGACGATAAAAAAATACACAACATTTAATTCTTCAAAAATGCCATTAAAATTTATTTAATATTGAAAAATATTTTTGGTGATATTTTTAAAATTAGGTACAGTAAAAGAATCAAATGGATAAAGATGGATAAATAAAAAATAGAATGAAAATCAGTGAAAGGGGAAAAAATTCTCATAACTCCCATTTATCAATTAATCAATCTATCAACAAAGAAACCAGAACATTAAATTTGAACCATATTCTTCATTCTGAAAAATGCAACTGGGCATATTTTGAAACTGCTGATTCATGCAAATTATCTTTATTTAGATGCATATTTTATCTTTAACTGCATATCACAACCAAAACTAATCTCTGAAAAAAATGTAAGCACCTCATATGCAAATGCTTTACTTTTTTTAAAAAATAAAACTTATGCTTTAAGTATACCTAGAAATCAAATTATCAGTAATTTGCAAAATAAATAGAAAAATTATTCTTTTTCTCTTCTAATTCACTAAAATTTGTCCCTCTCTGTTTTTTAATTAAAATAGATAACAAAAGTTAAAAAAAAGGTTCTTATTTACAATAGAAGAGTAGCAGTACAAAAATAATACAGTTTGATAAAATAACAAGTTACAATTATAAAAAATAAATAAACTTTTATAATCCATATTCATCCTAAAAATCTCAATATTATTTTTCAATCAAAAATTTTCGGAACAGTTTTTCTTCATGCTTGCTTTTAAATTTGGGAACAAAGTTTACTTTCACAAGAGCTGAATAACCTTCTTTCATGCTTGGTTCTTTATATTTAGACCTAAAATTTAAAATATACATATACTGTATAAAAAATATAATATAATTTTAAGAAGATTGAATCTAAAAAAATTGAAATTTCACTAAAAAAAAATGTTCCTTTTTGATGTTTTTAAAATCAGTTTTTCTATAAATTAATAAACATCAACATAAATTGAGCTTCATTTAAATTTTTTAGCACTATCCATAATACTTTAATGAAATGTTTGGTAGGTTAAAGTACTATAAAAATCAGAATTTTCACGACAAAAATATTATTAATAAAAGATAAATATGCATTAAAAGAAGAAATGCCATGAATTGACATAAAAATAAAGAAGAACTCACTTATAGCTGTTTAATACCATATCATTAACTCCCACATGCTTTTCATCAGGTGCCTGAAGTTCTCTAAACTAAAGGACAAATATATTCATTGCTACACAATAAAATTTAATGATACATTGCTTAAAATACCTTTTTTTTAAAAAAAAAACAAACAAAGAATATTTATTAAATAACTTTATTATTTTTATTTGATGTATGATTTCAGTAAAATAAAATTTTCAATAAAAAGTTAAATCCCATAAACAAACATTTTAATGAAATGCAGCCAGAATCAACAAACAAATAAACAAAACAACATATTAGATAAAAAAATATATGCATATGACTGAAATAAACATAATTTTGTAAATTCATATTTACTTACAACATTGTTATGCTTTGCTTGTTCTATTGAGCAGTCAAAAAGAAAACAACGACAAGGGGCATTAAATTTTTTAGCCACTTCAATATACCTGAAACCAAAATAATGCTGTTAAAACAAAACAATTAATGAAAAAAGGGACAAAAATTAATATACATGGAGTGGGATTTACCTGCTTCTGCTTTCAAGATCAGGGTTAGTATTATCTATTACTACTTTTTGACCTCTGCTTAAAGCTTTTGTACATTCAGAAACACATTCTTGCCATGATCCTAGGACATCCTATAAATCAAAATTTCATAATTATTCTCCAAATTGCTATTTTATTTAAAATACATATATTTTTTCTTCAAAAAGTGATTAAAACATGAAGTTTATTAGAGAGAATTCATACATGCTCTAAATTTGAATAATAAATTAATGTTACAAATATTTTGCAGCATTTGACGAAAAAAAGTTGATATTAACAATTATTTCTGTTGAAACTGAAGTTATAGAATACAAAAATATTTATATACAAACTTTTATTTACTCTATTTATATGTATTTAAACAAACAATAACAAGCCTCTATAGTTAAATAAATAAAACATTAAAATTTATTAATTTATATATAAAAACAAAATGTAAGGACATCACATGCAGTTAAGAATATCAATAACTTTGAATTAAAATTGAAACACTGAAAAAAATAAAAACCAACTCTTACTCTATTAATATGGACATATCCTTTGGGAACCAGATAAGACTTGGCAAAATGAGATTTTCCAGCTACAAAAACGATATTTCAAATAATGTTAAAAATAATTAAATGAAAAAAGTCAATTTTATTTTAAACATTCTGAAACAATAATAATAACAACATTAAAATCATGACATAATATTTCATAATTAATAAAGCATGTTTAACTTATCACATTTCCTAAATGTAATTCGTTTAAACACCTTCATTAAAGAAAATGTATATAAACCTACATGAAAAATAATTACACTAAGTTCTTCAATACTAAAAGTCATATCATTTAACAAGGAATTTACAACATATATTATACTTAATGAGAGTTTATTTAAATTTATAGTATACATATAAGAAAAATATTTCTTTATGTATAATATACCTAAAATACACTTAATGAGAACTTATTTAGATTTCTATTATACATATAAAAAATATTTCTTTTCATTTCAATATCCTCCACAATGTAACAACAGGCTTCATTTAATGGATTCTTTGCAATCAAACATAATACATCTAGATATTCCAGTTCCATTGAATTATATGCCAATTTCAGTGACTCCAATTTAAGCATTCACATGATGATTCATTTTTAAGTTTTGAATAGCTAAAAGAATTCCACATTCCTTCTATGTGAAGAGTATCAATAAAATTAAATTGCAACAGTTAAAAACGAACAAAGCAAAGTGAGCAAAAAATATTTTATGATTAATCTCCAGTTCTTTAGTTATGTCTCTTGGTTCAAGTAAAATATACAATTTCGTATATTAACAAAATCATGAATTTATGCAGTGTATTTTTAAACTATGAAAAGGTTTTCACCAATTTGTTTAAATACTACAGATAATTTTTTTTGGCAAGATAATTACCATAAAATGCTGTTTTATTTTATTTTGAACATCTACGAGCAATTTAGTAAACTCATTTGTTTAAAATCTGAATAATATATCAAGTTTACACCTGTAACTTCAACAATACTACCATACACTTTTATAAAACATTTGCAGTAATAGCCTCAATCAAAATGCACAGTATTAAATTTTTATCTTCAATCCTCCCCAAATAAAAAATGCCTGATGATGAGATAGCTGAATACTTTTGAGCTTTATAATCCATATAGATGTAAGAAATAATCCATTTTGATAAATAAAAATGTTTAATCCCAACAAAAATTACCCTGCTTTCTCCACATGTCTTTTTCAAAATTTTCAGAAATTAAAGAATAAATTCAATTTTTCTACATTGTGTTATAATCATAAATAAAAATGGCATACATTTTCTCATCTGAAATTAACATTTATCTCTCTATATCATCATCATTTGAATTTGTAAGCAAACATTTATTGTTCAAAATAAAAATAATTTATATTAATATACATAATTTTTTTTTGCAAATTTTTTTCTATATAATGGAATAACTTCACAAGTATAAAATAGTATACTTAAAAGTATACTTTTTATACTTGTATAATAATATACTTTCTGTGCTTGTAACATTTTATACCCTTAAAATAGTATATTTTTTAAAAGTATACTTAAAATAGTATACTTTCTATATTTAGAAGATGAATTAATTAGATTGTGGTTATTAACTACATAAAACTTACCAGCAGGAAAGCCAACAAACACTATAACCTGTAAAATAAAAGCAACATATGTAACTGAGACTAGTAAGATAATTTCAAATTCATAACAATTATTTAAGTCATAAAACTATGTTGGAAGACGGTTAAAACAACAACAACGATAATTTGCTCACAAATTTGATCATTTCACTGATCATAATCAAAAAAGTTCTTATCTGCTTTAATCTCTATCTTTATACTATTCATTTATGCACAATAATTACAATTATACTTTTTTCAGAATGATTACATCAAATTTCCTTAATCCATCATTTTATTATTTGAATAAATTATCAAATAATTAATTAAAAAAATAAGTTTTAAACTACTTTCTTGATTTGTTTAAACATATGCTGAAAGTCTTGAATAGCAAAGTGAAAAATGTTTTGATGAGTTAACAATAAAGAATTGGCAATCAAAATTAGTTTCTAAAAGTAATCAATCATAAATAACGAATGAAAAATACAAGTAGCAAAATCTATGTTTACTAAATCAAAATATTTTTTTAAAGTTCATATTTCTTTGAAAACACATTTTGTTGCACTATACATTATTATTTAAAAATATATATTTCTTAAACCATTCTTCCTTTAAGAACATAAAAACTAAAAGATTTTAACATTATCAGATTAAAATGAATCAATAGTCTCATTTAAGCATTAAATTATTATTGAAAAAATTGTGAAATTATAAGCAGCAGTAAACGGTAATAATTAGTTTTTGTTCCACTATATTATTAGTAGATAAAATCATAATAACACACACATAATAAATATTTCAAACATGCAAAGATAATGAATACATATATTATTTAATTCTTGACAAGATAAGATTTGTTGAGGTAGCGCGTCTGCCTCGTGTTCTGGAGGTCCCGGGTTCGAGTCCCGGTTCGGGCATGGTTGTTCCTTTGTGTGCTATCTGTGAGATGGGTGAATGTGCCCCCCTGTAAAAATGGGCTGTGCAAGCGTATGTGTGTATGTGTTTCATCTTCATATGAGCTAGAAGTCAGACTTCTGTCCTCGGGTGCTCAAGGATTCATACCCTCAGAAGCTACTGCACCCCTTTCCGATGGTAAAAAGCGTACACGACATCATCATCATAAGATTTGTTAGCATAAGCAAAGAGTTACCTCAGGTGAAGTTGATATGATATTATTAGCATTCAGTTCTTCTGTAGGAGGAGGTTGAAGCTTTATTGCAAGTGAGGTTGCTTTCAAATTTCTCTATAATAACGAGAGAGAGAAAAAAAATATTAAATAAGCTTGTACTTTTTTGCAATAAGGCCTTAGTTTATATAAAGTTTTTTTTATACAAAAATTATATAAAACTAATATATTTATGGGTTAAACTCTTTCCATTAAATATCTCTCAAATAGTGAATTTCTTCTTCTTTTTACTGCTAAATTAAATTATAAAACATTAATGCTAATGATGTAAAAATACTGTCAATAATGAATTTCTAAGTATTATAAGAGAGTTATAGGATGTTAAAAAATGCATACAGATTACAATTTTAAGCAATAATGAGTTCCATTGGAAAGCTACACTTTTCCATCTTAAAAGTTTTATGTATACTTGTAAATAATAATTACTGGAGAAAAAAGACAAGCTTTTATGCAATTAAAAAATATATATAATATCTCTGAAATATATATTTGAAAAATTATGTATTAATCATATTAAAAAATTGTTTGTTTTTAAGAAAATGAATGCTTTATTAAAGTTATTATAAAAGCCCATTTTCAAAATTTCAATACTATATTAGGTTTTTTTTACAACTTAATAGAATGTGAAATAAAATAATACAATTTTGTGCATTTAATTTCATTAAAAAAACTGCAAAAATACTATGCTTCATATAGAAAATTTCGATTTCAAATTAATTTATTTTACAAATAAAAATAAAATCTAACAATTGAAAAGAAAACTATCTCAAAAGTGAAGTAAGAATTGTTTTTCACAAACATATCTTCAAGAAGAAGAACAAGAAAAAAAATCTTAGTAATTTCAAATAAAATATACTAACAGGATCAAATACAGGCATTTTATAACTCGCAGGTTTCTGACCAAGGAAAAACTCTTCTGGTGTTGAAAATTTCAAACCAACATTTAGAGCAAACTAAAAATAAAAATATATTTGTTAATGATATAAAAGTTATACTAGCCCAGATTATCAAATTTTTTTGTATGAGCAAGAGACTTTTTTTTTGTAATGTAAACCATGAATAAATTTTAACATTCAAAATATTAAACACATCTAATATTTTGTTACCTCAATGCTAATATTTTAAAAAACAACTTTCTTTATATAAAATCAGTAATATTTATATAAAATACAAATACAATGCATTGAATTTATTTGCAGTCATTCTAGATGCCAATGTTTTATTAAACTAGAAGAAGGGATTAAATGAATATTATGATAAACTGATGTACACTTACAATTAGAATATTTTTGTACTAAAAAAAATAATAGCTGGTTATAATTCACATTGAGAAAAGAAGACTGTAGTGAAGTAACAAGGGATTTCATAAAAAATCAAAAACAAATTTTAATAGCTTATTGCAATAGAACTGGCTTCTATAATTATTTTAAATTATTTTAGAAGCTATAAGTAAATGAATATTCACTGGAATATAAAATTTAAATGTCACTTGATACAGGACATTATCCACAACTCGTCATTTTAATTTTAAAAAAATGATATGAACACATTATTATTCATCTTTTTACCATGTAACAAAAGTATACTCGTGTCTCTTACACTATAGTGATTTTTTTACAAAATACAAAAAGAAGAAAGGGAAAAATAATTTAGAATGACTAAAATATGGTTACATTTTTTTTTAAAGAATGATTTTTTTTTTCATAAAAAGGAAGTTTATTCTTTTTAAAAACAAAAACTAAAAAATAACTTCATAGAAATCTTTCAATAGATGAATTATTATATCAGTTTATATTTCAATCTACAGAATAAACTACTCAGGTTTTGTCACAAAAATTTGAAAACAAGATAGAAACAACACATTTCCAAATGTTTGAACTCAGGAGAAGCTATATTTAATAACAATTAGAAATCTTCAAAAAGACATTTTACAATAGTTATTAGTAACAATCATATAAAGACAGAAAATTATTATTTTAAATTAATATTGACAATAAATAAAAGTAATAGCTGACTCAAATCCTATATCAAATCATCTAGCAATTTATCCAAGTTTTTCAAACTTATCTCATATTTATTACTGATTACCATATTTAATACATTTAATAATTTTTTAAAAATTAATTCAAAGTTTATCATTAAAACTTTAGGTTTAAAGAATGTTTTTATTTGTAAGAATTATTTCATTTGCTGCATATTTTAGAATTGCTATAATTGAAGTTCAATAGCTACAAATGAAAATGTAGCATAAGTTTTATTATGCCTTAGAAAATTCCACTGAAAATAAATTTCAAATTACCAATCTATCAGCACATGAGAAATCCTTTTTCTTCTTTGGAGCCCAATTGTCAGGCCTTCCAGCAGCATCTTCAAAAGAGCATTTCAGAATATTTACTTAAAGTACTGCTTATAATTTTTTGTGATTAATGTGATAAACAGTTATTATTTTTAACAAGAATTTTAATCAATATGAAATACCTAAAATCACTTTAGGAAACTAAGAATTGATACAAACCTACTATAATTTATTTTAACAATTTTCCCAATTAAAAAAAAGAATGTTTATCCATACATTTGAAATTAAGTATTAGGAAAATAACCATTAATAAAAAAAAAGATAATAAAGAATAAATGAGCATTAGATAAGACTTGATCCAAAATAAGATTTCAAACATAAATAATCTTAAATGAATTAGATAATGCACAAACAGATTATGATAATCTTTTTGCATATTTTCAGTTTTATAAATGTCAATATATTACTTATATAGCTCTGATTAGTAACAGAATTTTAAAACACTTTAATATGGCTTAATGTTTTTCGTTGAATATCTAAAAAAATCGGCAATTATTTACTGAATGTATTATAAGATAAACAACTAATAGTACTTGGGGAAAAATATTTTAGAAACAATTAACTTAATTTAAAGATAAGCAATAAAGAAGTACATGGAAAATATACTAGTATATGTAAGCCTTGAATTGTAGAGAAATATTTAAAAAAAAAACATAGAAATATATATATATATATATATATATATATATATATATATATAAGAAATAAATCAAAAATACTATCTTTATGAAATTCAATTAAAAAATTAATTCTGAACCAAACTAATAAAAAACTCATTTTATTTGGAGGGCACTAATGCTGATACTACTAAAACACAGATGAACTTAACCAAATTAGTTAAAATATTAATATAAGCAAAAGGGATTAAAAAAAAGATATGATGAATCCAGTCTGAAGACTTTATCAAGGGTCACCCTCGGACAAGGATTAAAACTAGGGAGTTTTTTCTTTGAGGTGTCTGAATTTCATCCAAAACTGCTAAAACCCTTGTTACTTGAAATCCCCAGAAATTGAGACTTTAAAGATAAACTATAATCACAAAAATTAAAGACAAATCATACAATATCAAGCAAAATTATGATTTCCAAATCCAATCAAAATCATAGTAGAATAAACACAAACACAAAAATCCCAATTTTAAATAATCATATTGTTTGATTTTGTGATTGAGTGGTCTTTGGTAATTAGCGTTTTCTTTTGCATTTGTGGTTTGTTCGTAGTTTGCGTTTCTTCTATTGTGATTTTGATTGGATTTATAAATAATAATTTAGTTTATCTTCAAGGCCTCAATTTCTGGAGTTTTTGAAGTTATGAGGGGCCAACTGTTGTGTTTTTCAGGGGTCAATTTTTGGACGAAAGTCTAACCCTTCACAGAAAAAAATCCTTAATTAGGATGACCCTTGACAAAGTCTTCATATTGAATTTATCATTTCTTTTTCTTTTCTTCTTTAATTCTCTTTGCTTATATTAACTTAATATTTTTATTAATTTGGTTGGAGAGAGAGAGAGAAAAAAGTGAGAGGCTATCATTATCTTTTTTTCTGTTTCTCTTTACACAAAATTTTATAGTAAAAGAACTTTCCAAAGAAAAAATATTTAAGCAATAAATTTCATTAGGTGGAAAGTTTTTCAACATGGGTAACTTTGACAAGTCAAGATATGATTCATTTCTACTAGCCAGAAAAATACAATTAGGAATAAAAGGAAATATCCAGTTCATAATTAATACATTCTTTCATATTAAATTTCAACATTTAAAAAAAAAAGGAAAAGCAATAAAATACTTAAAATTAGACTGAATATATAACTATTTCAGAAGGAAAAGAAATCACAAGCATAAGTGACTTAAAATGAAATGCAATAAAATTCTCTAGAAATAATTTAAGTGAATGAAATTCCATTTAATGTACATACTTAATTTCTAATTTCTTTTTCTAATATGCATCAAATGAGATTAACTAAACAATAAAGGCTCATAAACATTAAATAATAATTGAATTAAGTTATAGAAAAGTTTATTAAAAAGGAAAAATAAAATTATTTAAACATGAAACAAATCAATAAAGGTGTTATTTAATTTTTCTTATTATAAGATGTTAATTTTAAATTTTCTTGTCTTAAAATTTTAAGCTTACATTTTTTTCACTGTAAGCCTCCTCTGCCAAATAAATAAATAAATAATTACCTCCTACATAAAGGCTGGATTCTATATCAACTGGCACCCCTTGATTACATTTCTGTACAAAGTAATCCCACATACCAGTATTAGGTTTTCGATATTTTCCTGAACCAGTTGATACCATGACTTGAATAGAAACACCTAATTTTTGCACAATTCTTTGTACTTTTTTCTTAAAATCAGTAGTAGATGTTCTTCCCCGAGAGATTCCTTTCTAATAATAATAATAATAACTTTAAAAAATTATATGAATAAGAAAATATTATTATGAAATTTCTTAGAATAAGCACAACTCATAATAGGATGCACAGATCTATTATACAATATATTAAGTAAATATACAATACAAAATTGTCCCTTAATTATTTCTAGCCTCTAAAACATTAAATTTTTTTCCCCTTTCAGCTTGCATAAAACGATACCTTTCAAAATTAAAAAATTATTAATCGCATGGCAGTTTCCAGTAAGTTTTAATGATAAACTCAAAACAACATTGTCATGCCCTTATTTTGTCTGTCTATGAATATTTTCAATTTTATTTCATTCTACAAAACACCACTAAAAAAGTGTAAAAAAATCTTATTATTATATTTGTTGTTTCTAATAAAGTTTATTGAGAAAGATAAAAGTTCATAATGATTGTAACAAAGTAATAACTCCTTAATATTTAAATAAAATTGCTTGGCTTACAAATATGAGTTTTAAATATTATTAAATAGTTATAAAGAGTCAGCCTGATTTGAATATAGTACTATTACTTCTGCAACCAAATGAAAAACATTTTCCCCCATATACATACAAAGTGAAAAAAAGTTCTTAAGATAAAGTATAGAACATGGGAAATCTTATAATCGTTCCTGAAGTAATTTGTAGTAATAGTATTAAAATTAATTTACATTAAATAGGATTTTTCAAAAATCAGTGTAATTTTTTTTAATAAAATGAATAGGCTCTCTTTATATTTATAAAGATATTCTATAAAATTAGAATATTAAATTGATATTTACAATTAAGATGAAAAATAAAGTTATTCAGAGCTTATTCAACATCACATTTAAAATTCTTTTACATTTCTTAGAATGAAACCTTTTTTCAGAATGATATTATATTTGTTACACTTATTTTCATCAAAAATTTAAATGAAAATATAAAAAAGAGTACAAAAATTAATTATTGAAGCTAATACTTTAATAATGATCACTCAAATATCAAATTTAGTTGTATGAACAACTAATATTATTATTTTTAAATACATGCAGTTTTGATTTTCACCTCATTTGATTATTTATTAATCCTAAGTGTTCAATGACCAAATTAGTAAACAGTAACACTCCAAAGCTTCCAAATTCATTTATTGTGCAGTATAAGTAAATGTTAAACTGCATGTATTTAAAAATAATTTTTTAATACATGCAGTAATACAATAATTTTTTAATAATTTTAAACAATTTTTTTCTGCGTATTTAGAATGTTTAAGCTGAGATTTTCATGGATCTGGTTTAGCTTTCAGCTAATTGACATTTTTTACTTTTTCCTCACTCATTAAAATTTTTTCCTAAACTTATTTCATTTTTTAAAACTTTTCTCATTACTTTTTTAAATTTATTTATAATTTGAAAAGACAACAGTCCCTTATTAATATAGTATCAAATTTAATGACTTTGCAAATTTTATTCTACATAAATGTAAATTTGGTACTTCTTAATAATATTTTCTTAAACATTTTATTTTTTCTGTTTTTATTCATTTTTGAGAAAAATAAATAATATATGTCAGTATCAAATACCAGTTCAAAACTGAAATAATATAGAAATAAAAATAATTTTTACTTTCTTAATACAGAAAATATAAAATAAATAAATAGATTAAAATTACCATTTTATGGTATATTGAATTGAAATTTCATTCCAATAAGAATGATGGAAAAAATTGTCAAAAAGATGTTACCTGATTAGTAAATATCACAATTTTGTAACCTTCTGCATGCAGTTTTTTCAGCCTTCCAGGGATTTCTGCATACATTATTCTGTAAGTGATTTTTAATAAAATAAGCCTTTAGAAATCATAACAAAATAGGAAGAAAAGAAAAAAAAATTAATAAGAAAAAACACACCCATAATTACTTTAAGAGTAAATAAAAATTGTAATGGATATTTCTTCCAATGATTTTTTTTTTGAAAAAGACAAGGATAAAATTCATGAAAATAAAGCATTAAAAATAAGATTATAAATATGGAAAGAAGCATGCAGGTGAAGGTAATTTTAAGAAACAGGATTACAAATTTTGAACAGATGGTAACAAAGGTATACAGTCAGTTTAAAAAAAGAAGCTAAATGGCTAAGATAGCCTTGAAAGTAAAACACACACACACACACTAGTTATAAATATTGCAAAAACTAAAAGAAAATTTCAATTTGCTGTAATTTTTGTAAAAATAATTTTAAATGTACAAACTTTGTTAGAATAATAATTTTTTTATGATATATGTACTTAAGATTAAAAACATAACAAGATATTTTCATTAGTGAAATATTTATTTAATTTTTATAACAATTTTTAACTTACACCCTAATTTGCAACTAATTCACATTATATAGTTAAACTCCTAATTATTTTCGCAATTTTTATGATATATTTGATTAATATTATCTGATGAAATAAAAATAATTTTGTAAAGAATATAAAGAAAATGTCAAATATAGCAAAAATGTCTTTAACAGTCTCAGTGTTTAGAGAAATGAAATCCGACGAGTAAAATTTAAACACTCAAAAAAAGATATTAAATTCAACCAACTCTTTTTTTATATATAAATGTGTAAAAATAAACAAGCACATTCACTTTATATTATTTTTTAAATTATTAAGTAAATTTCAATGGAACAGTTCTTACTTCCAGTCGTCTATACTTGTAGGAAAAACTTTTCCGGATTGAGTAGAGATGATAGTATGATCTAAATCAAATGCAGCTATCTAAGATAGTACAAAGAGAAAAGAATTTAATTAAAACAAATCCTTGAAATTGAGTAAAGTATTTATATAATATATTAGTATTTATATAAATTTGAGAGAAAATTCACAAAATCCTCTCATCAGAGAAAAATAAATCATATATGTTTTCAATTTTTTTTTAAATCCTACATTTGTTTTATTCAAGAGCAAGTTAAGTAAAATTAGAATGATTCACACAATTACAATGATTAATGATGAAATAAAATTTAAAGAAGATGAAGAATTATGCATTTAATAATAGAAGAAAAATAAATAAATAAAATTTTAAAATATCTTGAGGCATCATTTCTTTTCCATTGATCTCTTAAAAGGATGTATTTAACTCATTTTGAAGGTATTTTTTAACTATAAACTTAAAACTATTTATAGGACTTATTAATGAAGTATTTTTTTTTTCATTACTTGAGAAATAAAAGTCTCAGAATAGTAGGCAATCCTGTGAATAGCAGGCAAAGCATTATTAATGGTTATTTTGTAAAAATAAAATGAATAATGCTTTAATGAACTGTTGTCAGTTCTGGAAATAACTTAAAATGGTAAATATCAATAAAAATAAACCACCTGCAAAAACTTGATCCCATAACTCTTGAAACTATTACCTAATTTTTTCACTACTTAAAAAAAAGAACCCGAAGTACTGTTTTAAGGTTTAGCAAACATAAAAAAAAAAGATTTATATTAAGGTTTAAGGAAATATAAAAAAATAATAGAGTCCTGAAACAAGAAATTTAAATAATTAAGTGATATTATATGGGAATACAAAATCCAAACTCTAACAGTTATTATTATTTTTTCATATCACCATATTATTTATACTTTGGGCTACAAAAAATTATTTTAAATTAATTCTACAATACATTAAGAAAAATAATAGAAATTGCCCAAATTTGAGTTTGATTTGTCTGTTTTAGTGGCAAAAGACCCAGGAAAGGCTATATTGCACTAGTCTACAGTTAAACTCTTTATTCTTTTTCATTTGAAAATAAATTGATTTAAAAATATTTGTAAATAAAAACAAACAAACAAACAAATTACCTTTTGCTGGGGTTTAAGACCAGCTGGTGTAAATATTAATATCTTACTGTGATCGTATTCTTCCCAACGATCTTCAGTTGATAAAGAATTAAAGGCATTCATAACAGTCTTTTGCAAGTTTTCTATTTCAGATTTGGTGTCTTGAATTTCTTTTGCTTTTATGAGGAAGAAAATATTACAATTAAAAATATACATTAAAGCAAGTATCAAAGTTTAAAATGAAAAATTAAAATAATAATAATAATAATGGCTTTTTCAATAGAATTATAAGAAAAGTTAAATAGTTGAAGAATACAACAAATATTTTACCAAAAGAACAAAAAGGACAATTTTTGTTCATTTGATAAAGCAAAATCAAGAAGAAAGGAAGGGGATTATTAGAATTGTTTTTGTTCCCTTAATTTATAATAAAAGTAATTAACAAATATTTTGTTTTTTTACTCCTTTTGTTTTCCAAATTAAATTAAACACCATAACTATTTTAATCAAAAAAGAATTAAATTAAAGTTAGAATAATAAGCAAAAGTACTTTTAATTTTAAGTAATTTTAAAAAACTTTTTGATAATCAATAAGTTGAATAATAACAAACTAATAATATGAAGTGGCACCTGAAATGTTAGCTGAGCTGAAAGAGCTAAAGAGCTGGAGACATTGCAAAAGCTGAAGAATTAAGAACATAAAAAAGTATGCATGCAAAAACAGAAATAAGCTCAATTTGAAGGATTATTTAAAAGTTTTAAATTTTACTTTCAAGTTTCATTACATAAAACACAAAATTACAAATAGTGTTAATTTTTTCATTAATATATTTTTATTTTTAGAGACTGTAATTGTTTCATAGCAATTACAATTTGTCTTAACAGCTGAGAATACAAAGAAAAAGCAATAGTAGAAATATAGTTATGTAATTTAACATACTAATTTAGCATCATAGATGGAAAAAGTAAAAGAAATCTGAAGTAGGATTATATAAATGAACATCTTTTCATAAGCAATGTTTAAAGTTCGTTAAATGTACAAAGAGAAGAGTTTTCAAATGTGTACAGTATATCAGAAGAAATTTGATCAACATAAGTTTGTTTATAACTGAATGAAAAAATTTGAAATAAAAATCTACTTTTTAATATAGAATAAATATCATTATAAAGTCTCTTTAATATAAACACTATATCTATGAATACTATATCTTTAATATATAAATATCTATGAAGCAAAATGTTACGAGCTTATCAATAACTATTAGGTAAAGTAAGTTTATTTATATAACACAAATTATTTCAAATAATGAATATTGAATTTCACATTATGTCATACTTGCATTTTCAGTAGAAATACTTAAAAAAATATTAATAAATCATTCACATTTTAGAACAAAAAACAAGTATAAATATTAAATAAAATTCTTTTCTTATATAATTGATTTTTTGAAGATAAATGAAAAAAAAAATTAATTTAATGTTGAATAAATGCTGAGTCAGGAATCATATTATTTTATTCTAATTTACAAAACAAAGAAAAGATCATACTAGTAGTTTCTGTGAGATCCCAGGAAGGTTTATCTTCATTATTTACATCTACATTAGAAGTTGATGGAGGAGATTCTTGGAAGTTAGAAGCAGAAAAACCATTTTCATTCCCAGAAGAGTTTTCTATTTTGAGTTTTTTGGGAGTATTATCAGGAGAATTCTTTGATAGGTGTTTATGTTTATTTCTACTATTAGATTCTGAATCTAAAAACTCCAAAGTGAATTTCAGGTCATCTTCAAGAAGATTGATGCTTGCTCCATCAGAAACTTCAGCTTCCGTATCA
Source organism: Argiope argentata (assembly GCA_026289955.1). Classification (NCBI taxonomy): domain Eukaryota; kingdom Metazoa; phylum Arthropoda; class Arachnida; order Araneae; family Araneidae; genus Argiope; species Argiope argentata. The sequence continues at coordinate 2,531,117 of JAOUZG010048650.1, read as the reverse complement.
CAAACTAATAATTTATTGTCTACTTCTGAAGGGTTAGGCCCTATTTGTTGAATCACAGCCTTTCTTTTAGAGTAATCAGCTGTAATTTGGACTAGAGTAAAAAGAGATGGAGGGAAAATATAGATTATTTAAATTAGATACATCATAGATAATAAGATCTATACATATATTATTATGTGTATGCACAGATTATTAGAAGTTGAAAACAAAAAATAATAATTTTACATTAATAATTCAGATTATTAATGCAAAAATTGCACTATGAGGAAAGAAATAAAATTAAAAGCTAAACAATACAATACAGATTCTTGGTCAATATCAAATTATGTCATTAGAAAATTCACCAAATATAAGCTAAAGAATATAATTGGATTACCACATTTTATATGTTATAATTTTTAAAATATTGCAATTGAAAAATACACTTTAATCAGGACTAAAAAGACAACAACTAAATGATATATAATTAAAATGTTTCATTAATTTACTAAACATTTCTTTTTTACAGTTACTTAAAGCATTATTTGATATCCAATTACAAAATAATTTTTAGATTTAATTTAAGCTCATCAAAATATAATTGTTTTTTTTAGAACAATGTACAATCATCAGAGTTGAATAAAGTGGAATGAGATTATTCAACACTATATTACTGTTTCAATAAGTTACACATTATTATTTATTAAAAAAATCCATTAAGAGATTTTTTTTATTTAAAATGGTTACATAAAACGAACAAGCACAATTAATAGATGATTAAAGAAGTATAATTACATATAGAAAACGAATAAGAGAACAATTAACATTTGGGCATTTTAAAATCAATAATACTTCGACTCTCTTCTAATAAACCTCCCTTTTCTAATTTAGATCAAAGAACAGCAAAATTATAAATAAATTCAAAGATGTTACCTTGATTTTTTGAGCACCTCCGGTCTCTTATTTTAGTTTGAGGGCCTCGACCAACTATTACTGAGACTTGATCTGGTAGCAGAACATCACGAAATTTATAATTTCTACTTCGTAATATACACTGTTTAACAATTTCGGATTTTAGAGACATGTTAAAACGTCATTTAATGGAAGACAATGAAACGTTCGACCTTAAGTGTCACGCGAAATTACTAGTATCAATACTAGCCTGACTTGTTTACAAACTCAAAAATTGCCACAAGCAGAAGTAACCTCGTGTTGCCATTCCTGAAAAATTAGTCAAGTTTCGGTTTCTCCATTCCTGAATTTGGTGCCACCTCATACACCAAGTGGTATGTATCAGCATCACCTTAAGTATCTGAAATCATTTCTTTCTGATATGCAAACAGGAGATATTAGAATTTTCAAGAGATTTAAAAGACAGATTTTGTAGAATTAGGACATTCAGAATTTCCTGTGTCCTAAAAATTCAATTTTAAGAAGCTTGTTATTTTGTGATCTCGATAAAAGCGCTTTTGGGTATGTTATTGAAATTAGATACTCGGTTTTTTTATACTACATTTGTAGATTTCCGCCCATGAACTTTACCAATTTTGAATTAAATCTAATCTTAGTATTCCTATGTATTTTTTTGTCTTCCCCGTCACTCAACTGAGTTAACTGAGTGGAATTTTGGTAAATATTTTCAGCATTTGAATTGTAGATCTGCATCAACTTTGAATTGAGTCTGTAGAGGGTCTGACTGTTTACAAGTCTGTTCGTTCGAATACTTATAAAACTCAAATACGCAGTGGCTTAGAGAAATGAAATCAGTTACATGATTTTACTACTAAAATTTTAACTTAGTTTGAAATTTTGGTTTCAATTCGTTATAAGATATTTTAGTTTTCTTCACTATACTTCAAAGCATGAAATGTTTGTACGTTAGGTTTTGAAAATGAAATTTGGACTCTATAGGCAGGAGGAAGAAATTATTATACACTTATTCAGTGATATGTGAGAAAGTTTCTGACTCATTAATTCTCCTGGATGCTTTTCAATTCAGCAATCTTTTAGAGTTTCACTGCCGAATGCATTCGATTGTGAAGGCCTGTGGTATTTTCTAAGAATATAAACAGATGTTACCAATAAGAAAACTTATACTAATTTTGAAAACTTAAAATTTTTGCATATTTTAAATATTACAAGATTTAAATCTAATCAAAATTCAATCTAATAAATTTAAATTTAATGCAATATTTAAATGTAAAGATAAAAATCATCATCACTTGCAGCTTATCTCTAGTATTGAATGCTTTTAACATCAATAAAATCTTCGGTGCGTAACTCAATGTTTATGATTCTAATGGAGAAATAAGAACCATTATCAGAAGACTGTTTACTATCATTTATATAACTGTCAAATATTCATCTGTAGAATTAAAAGGTAACATGATTCCTTCAGATTTTAATCCATACTTTTTTTCACATTTCTTATTTTCACAGCTCAAGTGTACCGACATAAAAAGAAAATCCCTTATAGTATATATCCGCTTTAGCCAGACAGTTGAATTGCTTGCGTATACTTAAAAATAAGCACGCGCGTGGAGAGACTATTTAAAAAATAATGTTAATCATCTGATTGTTATAGACATCTAATATTAATTTATCAGTTTAAAATCCGTTTAAATTATTGTTTCCATAAACATTACAATCTAAATCAAAGTTCTGTAACTTTTTTTTATTTTTTAATGTAAATTCCCCCCCCCCCCAAAAAAAAAGGCAGAAATATTTTACGGAAATCTCAATCTATGATTATTTGATGAAACACGCTATGAATATTTAACTAGTTAAATATTTGACGAAGCAGTAAAAAATAATATATTTACATTGGAACAGTCCAAAGTATTGAAAATTATGTCAAAATCCTGTCAGAAACTGTACACAAATTTGCTGGCATCATTAAAAAACAGCTTGTGCATTTTAAAGTTGTGTAAATTTTGCAATCATATATCCATGAATTATTGTAAATAACTGCTCGCATCTTGTTTAGTATAAAAAAAAATGTACACATTTTCTCTAATGAATAACACCCACCCACACACCATCCGTAATTAGAATTTTTTTTAAAAAAATTATATTGGATGTTTCTTCACCTATTTACAAAAAATTGCAACTAATATAATTATTAAGGAATAAATAATTTTATTGATATATTATAACTATTAAAAATGATTGATTATTGATTTCATTAAAATAACAGTTAGATAAAAAGAAAGTAAACGTTTTAATTTTTTTTTATCAAGCTACATATAGAAATAATAGAAACTCATCGAATTAAAACAAAATAACACAATTAAGAAAGAAATTTAGAATCAACACCAGAAAAGAAAAAATAATAGAAACAAAATGTCTCACAAACATCTCCGGAAAAATGATTTTATTTATTAGGCCCCTTGAAACCAATAATAATAAAAAAAATTAATAAAAAATCAATTCCTACTTAGGTTAACCAAGAAAATTTTTATTCTATTTACTTTTTATTAAATAATTAGTAAATATAAATAATTTATCAAAAAATTATTGATTTTTGTAAGAAATGAACTCACATTCTTCATCTTCATGTGAATAATTCTGAAATCCTTGCATTTTACCGATTGAGCTATTGCCAATCGATTTCAGTTTTTATTATAAGCTGCTATATCTCTATTTAAAGTTTAAAAAATTAATTGAATTTAATTAACAAATTAATATTTGAAAAAATGTATTAACATCGACCACAAGTTAATTACTATTGTCATCCACTACAAGTTAAAAAAACATATATATACTTGAATTTGAGTGGATGAATAAAAAGAGTTTTATTAACGATTGAAAATTTGAACAAGATATATAAATATTGTTACAAGCGGGCGAGCGGCACGAAAACTCGCCAAAGATGGCGA
>JAOUZG010048650.1:2468305-2527250 GCA_026289955.1 Argiope argentata | reverse complement strand
ATCGATCAAATTTTGAGTGTAATCCATTCGGAAGAAATCTCCCAGTCTGTGTGTTAGAATATGTGCTAACACGATAACTACCAAACGAAAAAAGCGAGATCTATAAAATTTGGTATACCAATTTAAAATGTAGTTATAGTGTAGATTTTGAACCAAATCCAACTACGAGTTGTTTGTCAATCTGCTCTTTGAAAAATATGTAAACGCTGTAGCTCAAAAGTAGGACTGGGAGAGGACATAACTTCATCTTCGCAATATATCATCGAACACATATCGATATTTTTTGATATATCGTCATATTATTAACTTATAGCTATTATAAGTTATAAATAGCATCTCTTAACATATTAATTAAACAGAACGACTCCAAATAAAAAGATGTTTCAATTTATATAATAAAAATCTTCGTTTCCTGGTGAATAAAAATAGATAGAAAATGATTGTTTAAAAACTTCTTTAATATAGTATGCCAATACCATGCAGACTTGATAAAATTGCATATTACAATTTAAAAAACTGTGTTTTTCTCATTGTCATAATTTTTCAAATTTTACCCTTTTTATTGTGGACTTAAGAAAGCTTCAGTTTCTTGAAATTTTTATTAAAAAAAAAAAGGGAAAAAGAACAAGATCAAAATTACGTAAATAGTTTTAATAAATCATGAATTCAAAATCTGATGTCTTGAAAAATTAATTTTATATAAGAGTTACATAAATTTTTATTCTTATTGTAATAGTATTATTGACATATTTCATTTAAACATGCTTTAGAATATGCTATATAACTAAAATTATCTAACCTAAAATAACCCTGAATTCAGTAATTCTGAAATGAGTAAACAACATTAATAATATACACTGAAGTGACAAAAGTCATGAGATAGCAATATGCAAATATACAGATGGCAGTAGTATCGCAGCGAAAAAATATAAATGCGCATTTCGTTTTCCAGAGCCTTCATTTGTGTTCAAGTTATTCATGTGAACAGGTTTTTCGTGATTTATGGCGGCACGACGAGAATTAACAGACTTTGAACGTGGAATGATAGTTGAAGCTAGACGCATGGGTCATTCCATTGCGGATATCGTTAGTGAATTCAACATTCCGAGATCCACAGTATCAAGAGTGTGCCGAAAGTATGAAATTTCAGGCATCCCATCCCATCATGGACAGCGCAGTGGGCGACCACCTGCACTTAACGACCGAGACCGCCGACGTCTGTGTAGAATGGTCAATGTTAATAGACACGCAACACTTCGTCAAATAACTGCAGGAATCAATGTGGGACGTACGAGGGACGTGTCCGATAGGACTGTGTGGCGAAATTTGTCTTCCTTGGGCTATGACAGCAGAAGACCGACTCGAGTGCCTTTACTGACAGCACGACATCGCCTGCAGCGACTCTCCTGGGCTCGTGAGCATATCAACTGGTCCCTAGACCAGTGGAAAACCGTGGCGTGGTCAGATGAGTCAGGATTTCAGTTGTTACGAGTTGATTGTAGAGTTCGAGTGTGGCGCAGACCCCACGAAGCCATGGACCCAAACTGTCAGCAAGGCACTGTTCAAGCTGGTGGTGGCTCCATAATGGTGTGGGCTGTTTTTGCATGGCATGGACTTGGTCCTCTGGTGCAACTGAACCGATCATTGACTGGAAATAGTTATGTTTAGCTGCTTGCAGATCACTTGCAGCCATTCATGGACTTCACGTATCCACACAACGATGGGATTTTTATGGGTGACAATGCGCCATGTCACCGGGCCAGAACTGTTCGCGATTGGTTTGAAGAACATTTCGGATAATTCCAGCGCATGATCTGGCCCCCTAGATCGCCCGATATGAATCCCTTCGAGTATTTATGGGACATCATCGAAAGGTCCGTTCGTGCCCAAACTCCTGCACCATCCACACTTTCATAATTATGGACGTCTATACAGACAACATGGCTCAACATTCCTGCGGAGGACTTCCAACGACTTGTGGACTCCATGACACGTCGAGTTGTTGCACTTCGCCGGGCAAAACGAGGACCGACACGATATTAACAGTCATCTCATGACTTTTGTCACTTCAGTGTATATTGTGGAGGGTAAATTTATTTACGGATGTATGATGTAATACATTAAAATGTCTAGAACAAATTCTGATCGTGATTAAATAAAAGAAAAATATTTCATTACACAATATCAATGATATAAACTCAATGAAAAAATAATCAACACTCAAGTACAGAGCAGTGTATCTGGACCTTAAAATTCTATATAATTTTCTTTTATTTCTATGTATTCTATCCAAAGTTTTACATATAAAATTTGAAATGAAATATGAAAATAAAATTAAAATATGAATAATCAAAATAAAGGGGGGATAAAAAAGGATTATGTAAAAAAACAGTTAAAATATTGAAAAATCACCATTAAAATATCTTTTCATTAAAAACAGAAAAATAATAATTGCACAAAAAAATTTCTTAAATGTGAGAATTTTTAAATAAATTATAAACACTGTGTGTTTAATAATAATAGTAATAATAAAGAATACGAATAAAAACAGGAATGCAAACTTTTTTGTTATGCGTGAAAATTTGTAAAAAGGGCGATATATAATCCAGTCATATAAAGTGGTATAAATTGGAATAAAATTTATCCATTAAAAATAATCTTTTTTTAAAATAAAAAACAACATACTATAATAAAAATATATATAACGAAATTGGGAGAGAGCATTTTTAAAGATATAAAACAAGAAAAATTATTCTCTTTTAATAGTATAAAACCGCATACTAGAGGAAAGTACATGTATTAAAAAGAAAAGAAAAGAACAATACGTATTTTCTACTGTTATGCAAAACAATGCATTAAAATGCAATAAATAAAGAAATAAAAAATACAAATAAATTTAAAACATTGCCAGGATTGGTTCTCAAGAGTCACGCAAATTCGATCACTATTGAAATCTCGGAATTACCCAAAATTTAATAAGAATTGAATATATTCTAAAAATATCGATAAGTTCGAGAACTGTAGATATGCGCTTGAGGATATATCGTGATAATGACATTCGATCTACGTCCAGCCCTACCAGTAACAAAAACAAAATCGAAAACATAACTTAGTTGTGGATATTAATTTATTGTAAGTCACTACGTAAAAGCGGAAGTACACCGAAATTTCTTTTTTTATGGAAGTAAGCAAGAGTTAGGGAATTAGAACCGGGAATAAAATTATGGATTCAATCTGAATTAATCTTTTTTGCTTTTATTTCTAAAGATTTATAAATAGCTATTAAACAAAGAACAACCAACAACCTTCTGATAACCGCAATTATTTTTCCATAATAGTATCATTCAATCAGGGTACCGAAAACAGTTTATTCCAAAATTACATGGATGAAAAATTGGATTTTTATATTACAACATGAAAGTAATTACAAAAATATTAATAAAAATTATATATGAAGGTGAAAAAGAATGAAAAGGAACAAAAATAAGCGCACACTAAACAATAATCAAAACGAAATCGAAAACGCAAATTAATTGTGGATATCGATTTATTGTATCGCGATTCATAATGAACGATTATTCATGAACATGATTTAAATGTATATTTTTCGACAACTGGGATAAAAAAATCGGTTTTTCTAAAATATCGATTTTTTTCGATTTATCGAATATTTACATAGCTCTATTCAAAGAGGCAACGATTTAAATGTATCAAATTTGTATGAGTTTTTTTGGGACAACAAATGTCATTTTGTGTCTAATTTTAGTTTTAATCAGTTGGGAAAAAAGGTATATAAAACACAAATTCGAATATTATTAACCGCAAACTAGAAATAATCGCCAAGGATTACACGATAGATTCAATAAATGCTAAATTCACGCCAAAAGTTAATACATTGAAACTTTTGTTCGCCAATGTCAGGCAAAGCATTTAACACATTTTTCATAGAGTATGCGAGAAAGTTTGGGAGAGACCACTCCTGTTGGTTTCTTTTTATAGCTTCATATTCATTTTCTAAACTTCAAAATAACCCCTAATTTTGGGCGCAGCTTACTAATCAATAATAATCATTTTATGATAATTATTTTCAATTTTTTTGAGCAATCGATAATTATTACCGTTTGATTTCTCATTATATCGATGAATAGCAAATACGTAAATAAATTATATATGTTGAGTCAGTGGTTATTTTTATACTTCATCTTTGCAGAAACACACCTACAAAAATGAAAATTTCCTATATCCATTTTATTCGAATCATTTCCTATTTTTGTTCTCAATCTCCTTCCATGTTGGTATTTCAGGAAATGAGCAAGCAAGAGACAGCTGTAAAGCCAGCTAATGAATTTACCAACCCATTTATTATGTTCGGCCATTTTTCATTATTATTCCCGCCGAAGCAAGAACCATGGATCAAAAAGATAAGCAGCTGTTCACATTCAAAACCGGTAGGGGAGTGACTTTTAAGAATGGATATTGATATTTCCAGCCTTGAGCAATAATATTTACTCCTTTTTAAGTGTCTGGATGGATTTTGGGTATTTAATCAGTATTCATCAAATTTTGGAACATTCTGCAAGGATCTGGATGATTTTTGATTCATTTCAATTTTGGAAGTCGAAAATTCGACCTTTTTTTAATGCCTTTTAATGTGACTACATTCAAGAATGAATTTTTTGAAAATGATTCAAAAATAGTTGTAATTTTGAACTTTTGCTCCCCCCTCCAAAAAAAGTTTGGAAAAATATCTATGAAACAAAATATATCAGTTAAGTCTGAAAGTTACAAAAAAAGTTCTTTTTAAATGATGATGTGTCCACTTTACAGCAGAAAGAGGGGTGCACTAGCTTCTGAAGATGTGGACTGCTGAGCACCCTAGGGCAGAAGTCTGATTTTTAGCTCATATGAGGCATACGCTTGCACAACCCTTTTTAACAGGGGGCACATTCAAACACCCCGCAAGTATTAAACAGAACAACCATGCCCTACCCGGGACTTGTTCCCGGAACTCCCACATCACGAAGAAGACGCGCTACATCTATGCCAGGACGCCTGTTAGAGTTTCTTTTTTTTTCGACGAAAAGAAAGTATAAAGCAAAAATCTTCTAGTTTAAAGATTTATCAACTAAGTTTCTTAAATTTTTGCAACTAGATTGAAAAATATATTATCTAGATCCTAAATAAAAAAAATTACTTGCATTTCTATTTATTCTTTAAATATTGGAATATTATTGATAAATAACACGGAATTTTCAATCTTTCTCAAATTGGGAAGCTATAAACTATAAAATATTTCGAAAGGAATAGACTACTTATTTTCTTGTTCAACAATTTCAGAACATATTGAGAAATGTTATATCGAAGTTGTACAAAAGTTATGAAATAAATTTTAATTTATGAGGTTTTCGTCAGAAATTCCATAATATCTTATATTTGATACAATCTGAAGATGCAAAATAGTATTAAAAAGCGTATGTAAAGGCAATTATAAAAATCAATGTAACTTCCCAACAAATAGATATAAACACAAAATTCTAGCGGGTTTATACAGAAATCTGTTGAAACATTAAAAATATTAAGCAAAACACTTTCCTGATTTTGAAAAAAAAATTGACCTTTCGACATATCTTCTTCACGATGCTTGTCTCGACCAAGATGTTTAATTTTCATTATTTTATTGTTGTTCTACTTCTCGCTTCGTATGTAGAATACAAAATGAAAATATTTTTACATTAAAGAATTAGATGACGTAATTTCGACTATATTCACGTTCGAAGACAGAAAAAAAAGAAGCTTGTTTTGGATTATCTGAATCTTTTAACATTATCTCATGTTTGTTTATCTTTTGTATGTTTATGTTTTGTATTTTGTTTGTGACTCAAAAATGGAATAAGGATGGAATTTAACTTATCGTGTTAATTAATTTAACTTAAAAATGGAATTTAACTTATTGTGTTTACACGAACGGTTGACAATTTGTCGAATTTTATTAAATATTCGTCAATGGAAAGTGTGAATGTGCGAATTCAACCATGAAAAAAGATAAAAATGAAATATGCTATGCACATTTCAATGTATCCTGTCAGAACATCATTTCTTGAACAGACAAGCACCACGTGCTAGTTAGTTATATTTTTATTCGTTTTAATGGTTTCATTGAATTAGTAACTTTAGCATTATGAACGTTTAAAAAAATTTTGTTTTCCATTTATTGTTTTAAAAAATATCCCTTTCCTATTTATTTCATTTCATATAATCACGTGTTCAAAATGACATTTTTCTATTTTGTTACTATTATACGTTAATGTTATATAAGGCATTCTCTGGGAAAACAATTTTATTATAAAGTATGCTAGAAAGTTTTGAGGACAGAAGCGGCGGCAGGAATTTGCCGACGGGGAGGCAAGACAAATTCGACAGGGGGGGAGGGTAAGCACAATATCTCTCATTTGGCTTCCAAATAACTCAAAATAGTTAATTTTACATTTAGCCAAAGAAAATCAAGTTTTAATTAGATTCTTTTTTTATTCAGATACTGGCCTTTCCTTTCATTGCACATTTGTCAAAAATATATGTTGTTATGCTACATGATGCGATATTTCATTCACTTGTCGGATATATTGCCAAAATAGGCGCAAATTATAAGTTAAATGAGCGACTATTTAATCAAATGTCGGAAATCTGCAGACTTCTTTGGCACTCGTAGCATTGTCTAGGGTCGATTGATCGAAAATTGGCAATAAATTAGCTTATCACCTTTGTCGGTTAAATTGTCAAAAGTTGTACAAGTTATAAGCTGAATGAACGACATTTGAATCAGACGCCTGAAAATCTGCTTAACATATGTTAACGTGTTTTCGACGTCCAATATTTTTAATTTTTAGGTCTATCAAAAATTGTCTATGAAAATATGGCATATTATTGATCTACCACCCTATCAAATATTTTGCCAAACATAGTCTAAATAATTTAACTATTACTTGCATATTTCAATTGTTTACAATATATTAATTTCAAGGAGGTTTTTAAATAATTATATTCGATAATGCGCAGCTCTCTACAATCCTCCTGAAATGGTGAATATTTTTGCTGACAAAATTCTAAATATCTCGCCGACGGGGAGGTGGGGGCAAGAGGCTAACAACAGGGGGGAAATTGATCCCCTAGCCCCCTTCCCCCACTATCGCCACCTCTGTTTGACAAGGCCACTATCTGTTTTAATCAAAGTTTTGTATCAGTCAGCATTTCAGTCAAGATCTTAATACTATATGATGTTTGTGTTCCAGAATTAAAGGTGTTAAAAAATGTTCTTTAACAGAAATTATTTTTTTTATTAAAGGAACTCAGTTGGTATCGAATTTTTTTATTCACATACAGTGGTAGAGTTACAGAATACCATACCCACACTCATAGGAATGTACAATTTTATATAAAAATAGTATTCTTTCCCCTGTAAAAGTGATGAAAGAAACACGAGAATGCGCGAAATAAATACAGTTAGTGATAAACAGTCTTTAGTACAGCATCTTCGTAGCATGTCGAAGTATGCCATCATGACCTTCACATGACCTTTCACGAATAGTCTCTTTTTTGCAGTTGTACTTTTCAGATCTCTGCAGATCCACTTTTTAGACTTCAAAATTCCGAACTCCTGCTCAGAAATCTTGGAGTTGCGGAATATTCCAGTACTGTCGCAGGCATTCTGGATTCCTGATGTTATTCACTTCGGGTATGACGTTGGTGTTGACGATCTTTTTCACAACACTTTCCATTCGTTTTCCATTCAGGTTGTACTAAAAAGAAATAGGAATTAAAATGGCGTCGTTTGATTACTTAAAAAATGATAATCATATTTTAAAGTGGAAGGCAATAGATATGTGTACATTTATATGATACTTATTGATATTGGCACTTATATTCGCTTTATGAAAATGAGCCAATATTAGTATTAAAAGTTCTAATTATTTGTTTCATATTATTTTTTTAAAAAAATAGAACGAAATAAGAACTTTATTATGAAGTGTATGGCGAAATAATTGTAATAGGCTAAAAAATTCCGTGTAATCATGCATTTTTTTATCATTCCGTAAAGTTTTTTTTAATTTTAATTTTTAAGAATCATATAGAATTTTGGCTTATAAATTATTAAAAAAAATTTGTCATATAAAATTAATTATTAATGCAGCCATCGTCAATCATTACTGCTCTTTTTAACCCTTTCGCACCAAATTTGCAAAATTAAAATTTTAAATTTTATTCAAAATTGCTTCCTTCTACTCTAACCTATATAAAAAAGAATTTATTTATTACATAGGTGATGAAGTCTTATCCCCACGATGCATTTGCCAATTAAGACAGAAAGGGTTAATAGATAGAATATAGGAGGGTTTTAAAGTAGGAACTTATTTACTCAATAAAGAATGAAGCCTGACCTCTAGGATGTACTTGCTTATCAGTGCCAAAAGGATTAAAGGGATAAAATGAAAGGATGGACATTTTTTATTTGAAATGAATTAATTCAATTCTGATTATTAGTTCACACTCTCCCTATATATATCTTGTTTCACTTTTCAATCGTGAATAAAATACTTTTTATTCCCCCACTCGAGTTCAAATACATTTTTTAAAAATTATTGTGGATGACATTTGATTTTAATGCAGTTTTTTTCTAATATTAATTCATTAAAAGTAAAATTAAGAAAATTTATAATATTTTATGTGACAAAAGTTCGGTTTCGAACCAACAGATGGCGCCACGGAAATTCTACTTAATTTTTTCTATTCCTTCTATTAATTGGAAAATAAGAATTGACTTAATTTTTTTATATTACTTGTTTTATATTATTCTTACCGGGATATCCTTGACTTGCAGGATGACTTTTGGGATATAGAAGATAGTGAGTTCCTTGAGAATCTTCTCTTCGATCTTAAAGGTCATGTCTTTGTCAAGGATATGACCATTCTTCATCTTGACGAAAAGGACGGCTCGGCCATCTCCGCTGCCGTTGCTTTGAGCCACGCAGATGCTGTCAGCTATCTCTTCAACGTCGTGAACTGGAAATAAAGGGGTGCACTTAATTTCGAATTCTTGTATTTAAGAAAATAATGAAAGTAATTCAAATATAGAGATCTTCACTGGTTACTCTGAACTAGTTGAGAAATGAGGTTCATAGAGTTTCTGAATTTCGCAGCAGAATAAAGATTGCACTCATTTTTATAAGTAAAATTGAAACAAATTAGTGAAGTTTTACTAAATATTTTTCATGGGGAACATTTTTATGAAGAAATTTAATAAGGTGATTCATAAGAGGAATAAATGAAATAATGAGATTGATCTTAGAAGATTCCATTGATCTTAGAGGCATGTAATATATCTAAAAGAGATATTTCAATCGTGGTATATGTTTCATAAGCCAGATAACTTCTACCGTTCACAAGTAGTTTTCTTTTGTATAGTGGTGTATAGTTTTGTATAGTTATATAAAGTGACTACAAACCCTCACGTTGCAACGTACGGGCCAAGGGAAATATTCACATCCCCACACAATTAAGCATGAATTTAAAAATGACTAAAATATTCGAATATTTGTAATTTTAAAATTAAGATGTCTTTTGTTTTCTCTCTTATATCATCCTTAAATGCATATTAATAATTTATAATTCTTTTGCCCAAATATCATATGTGCATAAAATTATCACATTTTAAACTTTCAAATTAAAAGTGAGACGTTATAATTGTAAAAATATGCTTTTGCGTTAGCCGGGTAGCAGCAAAAAATCGCAAAATAATAAAAAAAAAATAATAAAATGGTGAAATTCTACATTATTTGGTGATTTTTTGCTTTAAAATAACTGAAAGAAATTTGGCGGAATTCTACAATATTTGGGGATTTTTCAATGCCTCCCGGATCACGGAAAAGTACCCGTAAAAATTTAAAAATACTTCACTTGTTTAATGAAATTTTAGTATAATAAAAACAGATATAAAAGTTTAAAAAAACCCACTTTTCCTAAATAGAACACATCATTCAATTAAATAAAGGAGAAAATAAATAAATTATTCCGTAGTATTTTCATAACGGTATGAAAGTATGAATGGAATGTATGAAAAAATGAAATGTATGAAAAATGTATGAAAAAAGTAGGAAATGTATGAAAAAAGAAAAAGTAGTGAGAATACTTACTGGCCCAATAAATTTCCTCTGACACAAATCTTTCTCCATGTTGCTTGATGGTGTTATCGCTGCGAATAGTAAAATATACCAATTTAAGAACAAGATATTTTAAAGATACAGATATAAAAATTTAGGTAGCTAATTTTTTTTTATAAAAGAAAAATATTTAAAAGAAAAATCAAACCCTCCGAAATAAAGTTGAAAATACAGATTAATGATTCTCTCAAATTTGACGTCGGGAGCAATTGGTAGTAAAAATTATCAGTAATGTGCTACATCGAGGCTCGCCAACGATGCCAAAGCCAAAAATGAAAATGGCTGACAAGATAAACATAACTCTGTATAAAGCCGACAGATGAATTACTGAACTTGCTTGTTTGGTTACTATACTGGCAGCAAACAGAAGGACAACATTATAGAATATTTCAACTGAAATTAAAATGTGTAATAAACCGTACCTTCTACCAATGATGATCATGCCTCTTGTTTTGGGATCGATCCAAGCTTCATCGCTTTGCGCCCAGACATCTAAAAAGTGTTGGATAATTTCATGTTAACATTGTTTCAATATAAGAAAACCAGAATTATTTTATCAATGAAAAGAAGTGGTTATCAATAAGGCAAAGTAATAACAAAATATATTAATAAAATAAAAAATGATGTTCGATAATTAGTAATTTATTCCTATAAAATTATATTAGAAAATCTATTATTTTTAATGTCTGCTTTCGTCTGTACGGCAATGAAAGATTTTTGATAAAGACATCAAAAGTATAAATAAGTGTAATAATTTTTTTTCAATCAAGGATTTTTTTAAGAACAAATTATATCTAGTGATTATTTTTTAAAAGTATGGCAAGTTATGAGTTTTTGTTAAGAAGTAAGTCACCAAAGATGGTTAGAGAATGAGTTTATTATATTACGCTTTATTCTATGATATCCTACACTCTATAACAATTTGAACTATGCTGGTTTTGCACAGTTAATGATCGTTTGCGATTTCAAATAAATTTTAATAAAATCATTCGACTTGAACCAATTCAAACATTGTCAACTTAATAGTTCAAGTTTCTTTTCAACAAATTTTCTGCCTCAAGATTTTCTTCCTCTACTTTGGATATAAAGCATTTGTTTTTAAGTAAAAAACTGATCTGTTGTATACAGTTTCTTGATAAAATATATAAAATTTCTGCTTTAGTCAGGAATCATATGTTCTTTATAAAATCTTCATTTCATTTTACAAGTATACACTCCCACTTCTTCTAATTATGCTATAAATGTTCGTTAATTTCTAGAATATAATTTTCGAGATTTATTATGGTTTTTCCCAATAACCCTTAATGCTTATTAAATGATGCTTATTAATGAGACTTACTGGGGAATTTGGAGAGGTAAGTATCTTGCATTTTGGAGCCATCTTCATCATTCCAGACGCAAACGGGGAAAGAGGGAGTGGGTGTTCCGATCACGAGTTCCCCGGATTTTCCAACTATGCTGTTTCCTTCAGGAAAAAGTAAATAAAAATTGAATTAAATGTCGAAGTTTAAAAAATGTAGCAAAGTTATACAATTTTGTGTTTCTCGGAAGCGCACATTATAGGGACCCGTTTTTAATCGGTTTAGTTTAAAAACATTTTTATTTAATCGACATAATAATAATTCATTTTAGTTATTTTTATTTTAATAATTTTCTGAAAAAAACCCGTCTTTTTATTTATTTACAATAAAATTCTTGGAAAAATACTCATAATTTTTAAGCTAATTATTTTATTATTTACAAATAATAGATTTAATTATTATGAGATATCATGAATAAATAATGAACTTCAACAAGTTATAACAGGAAAATTATTATTTTATACGACCTATAAAATCATTTGATTAACTTAACCAATTCATTTTAAAAATAATTATTGATAATTGAATCTCTCAATTAATTAAATAATTCAATGCAATCACATAATAATTCGAATATTTTATGGTTCATTATATATTTTTAAAAATTTATTTATAGGGCAACTTGATTAAAAAGGTTTTTTAATTGAGTTGCCGGCGATAGCCCTTTATTTTAGAGAACTAGTTACCTAGTCCGTCTAGTCAAACACTCACCACTACCATAGTAGCACAGAAATATTGTTGATCAATATTCGCAATATCGTTTAATATTATGGAATATTGTTTAATATGTAATATCGCATAATATTGTTTAACATTGTGGAATATTGTTTAATATTGTGGAATATTGTTTAATATGTAATATCACACAATATTGTTTAATATTGTGGAATATTATTTAATATGTAATATCGCACAATATTGTTTAATATTGTGCAATATTGTTTAATATGTAATATCGCACAATATTGTTTAATATTGTGGAATATTATTTAATATGTAATATCACACAATATTGCACAAGATTAAGCTGCAAGATGTGCTACCTGGATAGAAACATTCATTTAATATTTACTAGAATTCAATTGAAATCAGAACCAATTATTCTTACCTTCGTCGTCAAAAATTCGAATATCAACTCCCAATGCCGGACACTGAATCTCTGAACTGTAAACCGGTGAATTATAGTCGAATCCGGAAAACACTCCAATGACTTCGGTGGCACCTGCACAATGGAAAGCAATTAGAATATAGAATATGATTTATGAATTAATCGTTTTCTTTTTATCCTGTTTTGTAAAGGGATAAATACTCCTACTCAAAATAATCCTCCCCCAATCAGAAACATTAGTTCCCATATAATTTCTTATGAGCTAGAATTAATAATGGCATGGATATATTAACAAAATAAAAGAAATGACTAATTCTGAAACGAGTTAGATGTATGTGGGGTGCATAATTTCAACAAATAATTCAGAACTTGATAGCTATTGATTAAATATTCTTAAAATAAGATAATAAGGCTTGGAATTAAATAAACTAATCTCATATAATATCGCATTTCACTTTAATGGATTATTAAATAAATACAAGTAAAATTCAGAAAAGGATTCAAAAATACCTTCTTTGAACTTCGATTTTTGAAACGATATAAATAGATTCTTGTAAAGATATTAACATGTCACTAATATTGCACAGACGGTTAAATTTCTGATCATAAAATCGTGAATAACTTTTCAATACATGAAATTAATGAAATTGTAAATAAATTCTTTTATTATAGTAAAATTAATTACAGTTCAAGTTGTTCAAACCGCTAATTGAGACAAAAAAAATGAAGTAAAATGCTAAATATTTCCGGGCATTGAATAAGATGCTTAACTTGAATGTTTAAATTAAAGTCATTCATGAGGGAAGAATTTTTAAATCTGATTTTAATCTGAAATGTTAAAATAACATTTGAGATGAATCATTTCATATATTTTAGAGAAAGTATTTACTAGTTGACCTACTGAAATTGAAAATTAAAGCAAATGTTGTTTGTAACTCACCATATAAACATCCAACGAAAACGTCTGGTTTCACTTTTTGTAAGATGAAATCTACGTTTTGAAGTTTAACAGGACTAGCGCCGATGGAAATCAATTTCAGATGCTCCAACTTGCAGTCAGGAGCTGGAATTGTAAATAAATAAATTTTGAACCGATAAATCAGTAGTTACATCATGCTTTTAAAGTATGTATACATTTACTATAGTCTGCAAAGAAAATACAAATTTTGTTTTCGTAATAAAAATAAGGATATATATATATATATATATATATATATATATATATTATTGTTTGCAATATTCTTTTAAAGATACCTAAATTTCATGCCAAAGGAGTTCCTGTCAAAAATCTCATAATAAAATCACTGAGGGAAAAATTTCTACCTCTTTTTTGCTCCTCCACACTTGTATCGAGCTGAAAAAATTTGTAAAAGTTTTCTTCTTCTCAGTCCCGCATCTGCTAAAATACCCCCCCCCCCCCCCCTTCTCCGTTGTATTCTACAAAAAGCTCTAATCTTAGTATTGAAATTTATCACTTCTAATTCTTTTAGTTTTGACTCGTGTTTTTAGTGGATTTTGTGCATTGCTGAAGAAGTTTGTATTTTATTTTATTAAAAATGAAATAAAATACATTAAATATTAATAAAATAAAAAAAACTTAATAATGTAATGTAAAAGTAACACGCTTTCAAGTATTTTAATTGTTAGAAAGAAAAAAGAAACCAATGCCAGTACTAATATTTCAAAACCAGTGCCTTATTAACAATTTGAAAATATTAGTAAGGCATTAGTTTTGAAATTTATCTATGAATTATAATCTCACTTATATACATAAAATTACAAAAGTAAAATAAAAGAAATGAATCTGTTGAGGTTATAAGAAATTAAATCGGAAGTGCGTTTTTATCTATTATTTTAGAATTCTTAAAATTTTGAAACAAAAATTAAAGTACTGATCTTAAAAAGCATAAGTAATAACGAATAGATTATTAAATTCAGCTTAATAATTTTTGCATAGTTAAATTTATTTAAATATTTTTAAAAGTTTGGTCAATTATGTTAATTTTGAAGCTAAAGTTGAGCTTTCAGAAAATTCACGTCTTTGCGTTGCTCCAATTGACGTTGAAAATTTGTGCATGCATACGGTTTCGATAACATTTCAGACTGTCACTTCTCACATATAGACATCAAAATTTCCACGCGTACGAAGTCGCGGGTAAGAGCTAGTAATGTAATATATAAGAAACATTTATACATAGGATTTATATAAATAAAATATCCAGATAAAGCCCTTAAAACGACACTTTTTAATTATTTAATAAAATGTCAAGTCACTTATAGGAATGTTTGGGCGTGTCGACGGTTTTACAATCAAGTTTCAGAAATTCTCTTAATATTTATGACCGACATATTATTTAATATTAAAATCCATATAAAATGCCTGGTATTTTCTGTGGCTTATTTTTATGTTCCATTTTTATATTAAGAAGTTCATTAAAGGCATTGAATAACTATATTTCCGGTTCCTTCAAGGTTTATTGAAGCTCTTTTGTCCAGGTGTGTTGAATAGTTAACCACGTCACGGCCTACTGACCAAAGCTTAACTTGTCCTTGATATTCAAAGAGCTTATTTCTTCTATTAAGTAGTTTCCGCCCTTTTAAACAATGTTCTTTACAGAAAGATTTTCAGTTTTTATATGTTTTTTTTATTAAATCGGTATTCGCTGGTAAGATCAAGGACAAGCAACTGGAAGTTTAACGGTATAGTACTACTTAGTTGTCTTGTTTGGAAACCAGGTTTTTTTAAAGGTCAGCAAGAAATGTTCCAAAAGAATCTTGCATTGTTATGTTTTGATAAGCCCTGTATTTAGTATATATATTGTTTTCGAGAGTTGATGTTGGCAAAACTTTGTTGATAAGTGTTACTGACATTAGACACAATGTTGGCGAGATTTGGCATAGTATTCGAAGGCCAAATTTAGAGCTATATGAACTTCAAAAACATTCCACAGTCAATATATAATGGAACTAGGGCTCTGAAAACCTTGGATATTCTTCAAATTTAGCTTAAATAGCTTGCCATGCGGATGAAAATGGAGAAATAATGAAAGTATTAACTAAATTTTTAAAAATTTTGAAAAATGAATCATATTAAGTTGTAAGTGTTTTAATGAGCATTGAGAGCGCCAAAATAAAATTTTCAGTTTTTTCCCCTTCTTTCTCTTATAAGAAGTATATAGAACTTCTGACAGAGAACTACAGAGCTTCCGACTTCCCTGAGTTTGAAAAAATATATTTTAGAAAATGTTTGTTTGTGACAAAATTAATTGAAAAACGTTTTGATCTAAATGGATGAAATTTGGTATAAGGATTTTATACGAAGTTTATAGATTTCTATCAAATTTTGATCAAAATCCACTCAGAGGGAATGTGTCTTCTCAGTTGTTCGAATATAATTTAACACAATAGCGACCAAACAAAAAGAACTTAATAAATAAAATTCAATATACAGATTTAACATTTATAATCTAGACACCTTTCAAATCTTGACACATATATAGCAAGGGATTGACCGTCTGTCAGTCTGTATTTACAGAAGTATTTAAATGCTATAATGTTGTAATTTCTTATGGCACTTGCCATGGACAAGACGCTAACGAAGTATGCGATTTTGGTTCAGAGTACGATTTAACTACTCATGCGTCATAGACCTTTTTACGGGGCGGATTTCATTCATGCATTTCATTAATTGTAATTTAGATATGAACCAGAGAACGATCACCTCTGAACCAGTACACTTAGTGATATTATTCCGACATGGTGGACTTTGTGATCCCGATAAATTTACATGTGCATCAACCAACACATGCACGAGGAGTCTTCGGACGGCGGGTTCGAGCTCACAACTCAAGGGATGTGAATCCAATACACTATCAATGAGGCTGTCTCAAAGGTAATTCAAAGACGAAATGACTTCAATATATCAAAATCAGTATGGAATGTTTTGACTACAAGTGAAGTTCTTTGCTAAATTTTTATTTCAATCGATTGAGAAAAACGGGTCTAAATACAAAATTTGGTTTTTCGAGCTTTTTAACCTCAATACATGGATTAATTGTCTAGAAGTAGAAATCTTAAAGGCATGTCAAATGTTAATATTTTGTAACTGCTATGCAAGTAGTTGTTTGGGGAAACAGTTTGATTAGTATGCGAGAAAGTATTTGGGAGACAACTACTGCCAGTTAATATTGGATTTTTCTGTTTTATTTTTCAATATTTTAATGATATTATATATATATTTTAATGATATTATATATTATATATGCTTTAAGGTGTTTATATTATATTTATTACCCATAAATGCTGTAAACCATCATAAGTCAAAATATTCCAGTTTAAGATATAAATAAAATCTAAAATATATTTCTAGTTATTTTCTTTTATGAGACTGGTGGAAATGGCAATGAAAGTACATCTCGTGTGTTTTTAAAAATTTGTTTTAAGAAACGTCTATCTATTTTTTTTCTTCCTCAAGTTTAAAAGCATATCAAGCAAATTTTTGTCATCGTTTGTTTTACTCATTTTTAGCATGTCAGAACAGGATGTAATTTTGGGAATAAGGTAGACAAAAAAATTGAAATTTTATTATCTGCACGAGCATCTCAAAAAAATCAGCTTTTAATAGTTAACCATTGCATGTACAAAAGCTCTAATTAAAAAAAAAATAAGTGAATGACTACAACAAATAAAACCTAGAAAAATGTCCTTTTGAGCACGTGATTATGTGAAATGAAATAAATAGGAAATGTGATATTCTTTTTAAACAATCAATGCGAGACAAAGTTTTTTTTTGGATCGTCTGCAATACTAAAGTGACTCATTCAATGAAACGATTAAAATGAATAAAAATTTAATATAGCTTGTACGAGCACGTGGTGCTTGGCAGTTCAAGAAATGATGTTCTGACAACATTAAAAATTTATTTATATTTATGTTCTGACTATTAAAATTTATTTATGGTTATGTTCTGATTATGAAATTATGTTCTGTTACAATGAAACATGCATAGGAGATTTCATTTAAATCTTTTTTTTTTTTGGAATCAGTACCTTTTTATCGTTGATATAATTTTTCAGAATGATTCAAAAATAAAATTTCAAGCGTATAATATAAGTATTAAAAAAAGAAAAAAAAAAGAAAAAAAAAGAAAAAACTTTCCTGATATGACCCTCTTTCCCAGACTTAAATCTTATCATTCTAGAACTTAATTCTTAACCTGAGTTGTGTAAGAGTTGCATGATTTTTATTTATTTATTTATAATTATTCGTTTCCTATTTCGAAAATCTTTCAAGACCTTTTATTAAAAAAACTTCCAGGCAAGCAAACGCATAATTATAATCGAAATAACAGGAAACATTACCTGGTACGATGTCCTCTTTCTCGAAAGTATCGATGATGCTGGTAACGATGAAGGCGAAGGTCACCTTGTACTTGTCCATGATGTCCCAGAAAGCGTGTTTGGACAAAAAGCAGGGAAGACCATCGTACAGAAGAAGGCTGGATCCAAGCATCAGGTTTCCGACGTACAAATTCCACAGATTCCATCCCACCTGAAGACAAAATGAATAATGTGTGTACAGTATTTTCGAAAAGCTAAAGCAGGATGTGTCTTATATCGCATATTTTGTATCTTTGATTTATAAATAATGCTTTTTTGTGTTACTATTGACTAATACAATTTAATTAATTTGAAAGTTAACTTAACTAATCGAAGGTAAATTTCATTGCTATAAACACATTTTCTTTACTTTCTTTTTCTCTTTACTCTCTTTACCCTTAATTTTCTTTACTCTCTTTACCCTTAATGCAGTATCTAAGAAGCCGAGAATCACTATGCAGTATTTTTTTTTTGTAAAATTATGTTTTTTGGGGGAAAGTTTTTTGATACGAATTCCGTACTAATTACATAAAAATATTTTTTAATCTTACCTATGTGTGAATTGATAGTTAAAAAAAGTTATAAGTGCACTTAGTTTAACTAGTTATTACAAAAAATATTTTATATTACAGCATTCATTTTACAATTTATCAATCAATACTCATATTATTGAATTAACACTTGGTTTTACCGTGTGGTGAAATCAGGTCTTAACACAGCGCAAGTACTACATTATGTATGTCATTATAAGTACGTACGTAAGCAGACAGTTAGACTCCAATACTTATTTTGGGAGTGTGCAAAATCGAGTTTTTTTTCCAGAAAAAGCACCTGTATGGATGAACTTAGAATGAAAAACTTTATCTAAATACAAAATTTGATCCATATCTTTACAGCCGTTTCCAAGATACATGACATAAATTTATTTATGTACGTTTAAAGTTGTAGTTGTTCTTTTTTTTCTTATGGCACGTGCCATGAATAAGCTTGCTGAGGTAGTCAGCGATTTAAGCCTAATCAACGTCCCTTTTTTTGTAGCGTCAACGGTGTAAGAGTACGATTTTTGCTACTCACTCATCACATACGCTTGCTCAGCCCTTTTTTACATGGGGGGCATTCATACACCTTATAGATTGAATACAGAACAACCATGCCCGAACTCGGGACCCCCAGATTGATGAAAAGACCCCTATGCCCTATGCTCTTTTAGAGTTATGAGATTGGCTGCCTCATTTTTTATTATCGAATTTTGAACATTAAATATATTAATTCAATTTCTGTCAATTGAAAATTTTTCAAATACTGTATTCAAATCTTTTGTAAATATATGGAGAGCTTACCAATGAGAAGTATAAAAATGCTTCTCTCTTACCATATCAGTGTAATAAAATGTAAATTGATTTTGATTCGGTGGTAGATTAGGTTTTATAAAAATATTAAAAGCAGTCTTGCACTTACGGGTTGCATGGCCAAGGTCACAGTGGTTCGGTCCAGATTGCAGTGAAGGCCAAAATCTCTGAGAAGAGGCAAAAATGTCTGGAAAGAAAGATTTAAAAATGTTAGATATAATACTGAATTTTGCATATTAAAATTTTCGATAAAAAATCTCTTTCAAATTTTTGGTCTGAAAAAGTAATAAAAGGGTATTTTAAAATAGACAGAAATTTCCGCCCAGAAAAAAAAATTAGGTGGATTTTAAAATAGACGGAAATTTTTATCTAGAAAATATTTAGAGGATTTAAAATAGACAAAATTGAAATTATAGTTTAAAGAGAAATTCTGAAGGGAACGGTATGAAATACAACGTGAATTTGACGTAAATAGAATGAACACTTGAACGAAAGCAAGAAAGTAATTTCTGCTGAAGCTTGTCCTATTCAGAACCATAATCGCACACATATATTGTACAATAGTGTATGACATTGATTAATACTCGCAATATTGTATAATATTGTGAAAAATTGATTAATATCACACAACATTGTACAATATTGTATGATATTGATTAATACCAGCAATATTGCTTAATATTGTTAAATATTGATTAATATAAAATATCAAAAAATATTGTGCAATATTGTATGATATTAATTAATACTCTCAATTTGTATGATATTGATTAATACTCGCAATATTGTATAATATTGTGAAAAATTGATTAATATCACATAGCATTGTACAATATTGTATTATATTGACTAATACTAGCAATATCGTTTAATATTGTTAAATATTGATTAATATCATAAAATATAAAACAAATGTTGTGCAATATTGTATGATATTAATTAATACTAGCAATCTGTATGATATTGATTAATACTCGTAATATTGTAAAATATTGTGAAATATTGATTAATATCATAAAATATCACAACTGGCAATTGGCATGTTTAGGATGGAATAATGCTTTTTCCCCATAAAACAAAATTTAAATATTTCTACTTACACCAGCAGAATGGACGAGACCTTTTGGCAATCCTGTTGTGCCTGATGTGAAATTAATGAAAACGGGGTGGTTAAAGGGAAATTGTTCGAAGACAAGTTCTGGTATACTTCCATCTGGGTTATAAGCCCCTTCTAGAAATTCGTCGAGGAAGCAGCTGTAAATGTAAGGAGGGGATATAAATATTTTATGTTCGAAAATTTTACCTAATTAAATGATTTTTACGAACAATATTGACAAATTAATTTTCTTACCTGTTGTTTACCGAGCTGATATCCTTTAATTTAGAGCTTTCTTTGGTTGGGATGATGATAACTTTTTCAATGCATTTTTGATCTGAAAACAATAAAACAACAAGTTGTAATTTTTTAAATAAAATATTTTATCCAAAAATGTTTTAGTTATTTTTTAAATAATTATCATTAAAATAAAAATATTTAAATAAGAATTTCTTATGTAAAATTTTTCTTACCATTTACGATCTCTGGAAGTCTCTCCAAAATGTTAATCTCGTCCTTATTGAACTGGAATCTGTCCACTGTGATGAGGAATTTAGGCTTCATGATGTCCATGATAGCTGCCACAGCCTACAAAAAAGTATACAAAAATTCCTGTAAATTCATAAAATTTGATCTAGTAGGTGAATTCATCAGCAATGAATTAATGAATGGATAATCTACACTTGTATTTTCTACTATTATCTGTTAATTCTTGATTTGAATGTAGTTTTATTCCTTACTTTTGCGCCATAAAATGGCAATGGACCGCCAAACATGGCTCCCATGCTTGCTGCAGCTAACATGGCGTAAATAGCCTCCCGTCTGTTGGACATGTAACCTGAATACAAAAACACAGAAATTAAATTTCAAAATATATATGTAAATTTGTAACAATTTTAATTTAATAATGCTTTTAAGATTTATTATTTTTTAATTATTTGAATTCAAATTTCATTTTGACTTCTCACTTGCACGTGTTTTCGCTTTTCAAGATCTGCACTCACCTAAATCAAAATATTTTCTCAGCTACAACATGGAGAATTTTCTTTTCAAGCTATGTAGCCAATGAGGGCATTTAACATGCAAAATATTCGTTATTGTAGATACTATGTCAACGTGTAACATTTCTTTTCCCATTGCAGTGTATACATGTATTGCGCATGCCTTTCCTTATTCCGAGAGTGCATGAATTTGCTACACATTACATAAGTGTGAATTGACTAGTAATAAAATAATGTTAAAAGCATGAAAATTTAATCCTGCAGTCTTAATGTACATTTAAAAGTATACATGCAGATTTTTATTTATGATGTAATTTATTTTTATTTTAAAAACATAATATTTTATAAAAGATTATGAAGATAACCAGAAAAGTAACATGTTTTTTTTTATGTCCGGGATAATTAGACAATTGTTAATTATTTGTGATAATAGTTTGATATCATCTGAATGATTGAATTATGTTATATCAGTAGAATATTTGTAGTTGTATCATTTTAAATAACCTACAGTATGTTACTAATTTATAAGAATATTAAAAAAAAAGAGTGTCACATTTTTTTGCCTTTTATTATGTCAAATGTTGAAGCTATTATAGCATTTAAAATTTTGATTTTTAACTTTTTATTTTCGAATATTCTTATTTTCTTTGAAGTTATTCGCTTTTTTATACTTGATTTTAAAGCTTTGAGCATTATTAATTAAAGCAATTACATAATACAACTATACATTTCTAATTTATTTTCATGCAACAGATCGTATAATAACTTTATTTTGAAATTTCTTTGCAGTGTAGAATATGGAATAATTAATAAACGATGCCAAAAAGATTGAATATAGTTTATAGTAAAATTAAGAAATCTATTGAAAGTTTTCTTAATTATAAGATTTTGTAACCATCCAATTACATATCCTCTAATTAATTAAGCATGGGCATGTTAAGTAATAATTTTTCAATATTACATTGCACATGCAAAACAGCACCATTTTCCAATGAAACAAATAATGTAAACTTAACGACAATTAATAAATAAAGCTTTAAACAATGAGAATAAATTAAGCATGCCCAAAAACCTACTATTCATCTTTTAATTGGCTAATTACAGACTTTCAAAACTTTTGTTTTGCAATGCTACTTGGCATCGATAATTTAATAATGAAATCAATATGCATAATATTGACAGTGGAATTATAAATGAATAATTATTATATGGATAAGTTAAAATTAAATATTTGATCTGTTTTCTGATGTTGAAGATTCAGATGGAATATTTTTCACTCTAATAACTGTTTTTGCTGTTCAAACATGCCTGATTTCAAAATTAGAGTGACGAATCAAAATATTGATCCAAACACACTGATTTGGTCATGGCATTCATCTTAATCGATCTTTAATGGTCATTGACGATACTCACAAGCCACTCTGTCCCCCTTTTGAAGGCCAATCTTTTTGAAGGCAGCAGCATACCGTCTCACTTCCTTGTACATCTGCGCGAAGGTCACGTTCACTTCGTTTCCATCCTCGTCTGAAATTGAAACGAGGATTAAAAGATGTCGATATTATTTTACCTTGGAAATATCTGATTATACAAAAAAAATTATATTGATTTTAAAATTAACTGGATCGATAGAATTTTCTAGAGAAATCACTATAAAGTGGACAGGGCGGTTCAGATTTAGTCCTTCGACAGCAGGATTGTCTAAGCAGTCAAGCTGTCTCACAGTCAAGGTTTTGGTCGGAGGTTTTACTTAGCTGTAGGGAATGTTAGAGGTCAAATTGAAGGTTAATAATGAGGTCAAAAAATGGTTATATCGATTTCGCCTTAAATTGATCGATTGAACTTTCGGGAGAAATCAATAAAGAGCAAACACCGGATGTTTGTGATTTAGTCCTTCAGTGGCGTGATTAGAAATGAATTCAAGCTGTCTGATTGTCAAGGCTTTGAATGGAGATTTTACTTAACTATAGGATGCCAGGAATAAGACTGAAGATTGATAATAAATAAATGTATATTCTTCACGAATTATTTTTTATTTAATAATAATGGTATCTGAATTTATTTTATGTTATGCAAAAAATTGCTTTGATACAATAATATATATTAATGAATTTATTATTTGAATTAATATTTTTTTTCTGAAATTGAATAAAATCTAAGAAAATATTTTATGATATTTGCCTGATATATTTAACATTCTGGTCAATACTGAAGAATCGATGAAGCCAAGTTCGGCTAGGATTATAAATCTTTTAAAAACTGTATTTTTAAATTACTTTTCTTTTATTCCTTTTAATGCATAAAAGTATTAAAATCTGGTCCTTGGAAATCTAAAAATCTTTTTACTTTTTCCGAAGACTATCGTTGAGATTTTAGTCTTCAGAAAAAGTAAAAAGTTTTTAAGATTTCCAAGGACCAGATTTTAATACTTTTATGTATTAAAAGGAATAAAAAGATGTCTGTTATATTTTGATAAATTGATCGGTTGAAAAGTAATTACTAGAAATCAAATTAAAGTCATCAATAACTTAGCAGTCGGAGGACTATATTTATCTTACTGACAAGATCCTTTTAAAGAAATTTTGATAGATGTAGGGTATATTAAGAGTAAGTTTAAAGAATATGTAGTAATATATTAATGTCTCACACACAAAAAAGTAGTTATTTAGTTTAAAATTTTATGTTGAATGAATATTTGTTTTAAACTGAATGAAACTAACAGTTCTAATACCAGTTTTGTTATCATATTTTGTTTTTAAATTATGTCTAATCTTATATTTGAATAGTTTTAATATTCTTCGTTATTGTGAAATAAAATTTTCTGTGGCATCTGCTATTTTTTCTCGCTTTTGATATTAAAACAATTTATGTATTGCTTTCAACACTTTTTAAAAGATAGGAGGAAAGAATTTTCGAATATTGGATGATTTTTTTCATATTTTAACGATTTTTATAAGGAGATATGAAATTTTATAATACTGGTTTAATATATGGAATATATTGGCTTTCTATAGAAAATTTTCAACGAGATTGGCATAAAATATTAAATTACTCTAAAAGGAACGAAAACGAAATTGGTGTAACAATAATCAGAAAAATAACTTGGTAACAATACGATATTTATTAATGAAAATAATCCTTAAAATAAATTTATTAAAAAGTTGATACGCAGCAAGCGAAGAATCAAAACTCTCCATTGGCAAAGTATTCCTATTATCTAAATATATTACAGTTCCCCGTATAAAATCTTTACACACGGTTTTTTTTATTGATATTCCGCATTTATCTTGTTTTATTAAAACGGACACTTAAAGTTAGTTTGGTTTGAAGACGGAAATGCACAACAAATATACTTTTGAATTCAAAGATTTCTTTATCGGCTATATTCAAAAATGTTGGAATTTCAAATGTTTACTAAACGCATCAGCAAAAAGAATTAATATTGTAATTTTTGTTTGAAATTTTTTTGATAATTACTCGAGTTTACTTTGGAAGTATTCAAGTATGAAAATAGATGGCAGCACCAGTTCCCAAGTATGAGACTGAAAATAATTTTAATCTTTTTTCAAAACAAATGTACACATCTTTTCCAAAAAATTATATAATTATTTTAAGAAAATTAAATATAATGTAGCCTTTTTATTATTTTGATCATATTTAAAAGTTTGTTAAACATTTTTTTTTTCTTCTTTTTTTTCTAGAAATCTTTCCCTCGTCTTTTCAAAAAAATTAAATACATTCTCAAATTTCCTTTCCAAAAAATTGGAAACAAAAGCAAAAAAAAAAAAAAAAAAAAAAAAAAAAAATGCTCTTTATAAGATACGAAACTAATTTTTTACTTTAAGGCGTAAAAGTGAAAATAACCTAAATTTTAAAATAATATATTTCTTTTTAAAATTGGAGGAAAATATAAATCATGGCACTCATTTTTTGAACATTACATTTAATTTACTTATTAGAAACAAAATATCAAAATATTTGACTATTTTTTTAGGGAAAAGGAAATTATTGCCGAATTTGAAGTACATTTTTTCAAAATTAAGAAGCAGTTAAGAATTTACGGAGTGATAAATAAACCCGATTATTCTTTAAAAAATGCCAAAAATTCATTTAAAGTCTCCCGAAATTAAAATATTTTGAAAAATTTTCGTCATTCTCAAATTCTTAAAAAAACTCACCATAAGAGCTCATTTTTACAAAGAAAATGCAACCTACTTCTCTAAATTTTGATTTCACGGTTTTCACTTCATGTACCATAAAAAAAAGGTCATATATCTTTAATAAAATATCACTACGACGCTACATTGCGTAACTTAGCTAATTAGGATACTTCCCTTCTGACGTTAATACTCCATTGTATCTTTAACCGCTCATGCAAAGTATGTTATTCTCGTTTAGCACGTTTTTGATATAACACGGGCGATTTAAGATGCCATAAAAGAGTTATATTCAACAAATGTCAGTGCTTGCTTACCAACACAGATGAGGGCCACCCCATCGTCCCGATATCGAAGGATGTTCTCTGCATAATTCAACTTAGCGCCAGGGAACCATTCCACATCAATGACTCTGTCTCCTGTTCGTCTGGAGGGCTAAAAACAAATCAAAACATATTATATTATGAGGTGAAAAAGATGAAAAATATATTATTTCATTACTGCTCACAAGTTAGTTTTATGAGAACTAATTTAGTTAGTAAGAAAATTAGTTTTATCAAAACTAACTTAGTAAGAAAGTTAGCTCTCTAAGGACTAACATAGTTAGTGAGAAAGTTAGTTTTATAAGGACTAACTAACTTAGTAAGAAAGTTAGTTTTAAAAAGAACTAAGTTAGTAAGAAGCTAGTTTTATAAGAACTTAGTTAGTAAGAAAATTAGTTTTACAAGAACTAACTTAGCAAGAAAGTTAGTTTTATAAGAACTTAGTAAAAAAGTTAGTTTTATAAGAACTAACTTAGTTAGTAAGAAAGCTAGTTTTAAAAGAACTAACTTAGTTAGTAATAAAGTTAGTTTTATAAGAACTAAGTAAGAAAGTTAGTTTTATAAGAAAGCACTTAATTTTATAAGAAATGTTTCTTAATGTGTCAGCAGCAAAAATTTTGAAACGTATAATTGTTAGTTTGAAAATATCTTCGCATCTAATTATATATAAAAATTTCTTTTAAAAATCCCCATTCAATTTTTTTGACAATATTTTAAGAAAAGTATAAGGTTTTTCAAATTGATGTTCAACATATATAATGGATTTCATCGAAGAGCAAACCTCATTTTTCCTATTTTGAGTTGGTTTTGCTTTATATAACTATATTTAATTAAAGAAAAAAATTGAAGAAATCATATGCTAATTATGTATAACCTTTTTTTAAAATTTCATTGAAGAAGATAAAAAGCAAAAACTTAAAAAGACGACATGGAAAGATTAAATTAATCTGATGCATCTAAAATGTCTTAACGTTTCAGATTCAAAAAAGGATAGGTTTTAAAAATAAGATATGCTTGTAAGATATTTAAAAAAAATAGATATGAAAATATATAATAAAACACGTCATTTATTGACAGGTTGACAGGATGGGTTTTTTGTACTTTTTATGCTTATACAAAAATAAATATACAATTTAATATTTATTGTTAGTGGATCATTATCTATATTTATTGTCCATCATATATTTTACAAAAAATTATCATTCGTTGATGATCATTTTTCATACAATATTGAGTAGTTATATTGTTTCGTACAGTATGGAGTAATTATATTGTTTTGTACAATATAAAGTGATTATATGTATAAAGTAATTATGTTGTTTCGTTCAATATAAAGTAATTATATTGTTAAATTATATAATTTCTATTTATATTAATATATTTGTTGATTAATGTTATTGATCAGATAGTGTTTATGCATACTTGTCATCAATTACATATTTTAATCACTTGTTAATGATAATCTTTCGTAAAATATATGGTGGATAATAACTTTAGCTGTCTTATTGGATCCAATATGTTAAATAGATTTAATTATCATTTAAGAATAGCTGAAATTTCTTAGATTCTAGAAGGAATAATAACTATTAGGATTTAAAAAATAAGTGCCAAAATAAGTTATAAATTGATTGATAATTTTAAAATGCTTGGTTTAATGAAAATTTTAAGTTTTATGATGAACTGTAAATTTAATTGATGTTTGTTATTTAAAGATTTAAGAATATTACCTGATCATAAGGTTTGGAGCAGACGACTTCATAAAAATTCCAAATTTCTTCCCAAAACTGAGAATAGTTTTTGATGGACCACTCATGGAAATCCCAATAATTTTCTGAAAAAGAAAAAAAATCAATCATTATTTTAAAATTATTTAAATAAAAGTGAAATGAAATGAGGAGTAATTCTTTTTAAAAATTTACTTGGCCTTAAAAATAGAATTTTTTAAATACAGGCATCATTTAAAAAATGATTATTGTAGGAAACGAAACCATATTATATATTTTCTGTTCCGCTGTTGGCAACAGCTGTAAGCAGTTAGGTTTTTTAAAGAAGAAAGTAATGTGTTTTGATGCTTTCTGTACGTTTGAACACGAAAAATCCAGACATTTGGGTATCGAAATTCGGAAGATGATGGAAAGATAAGATTCTACGAAGTTTTAAGTTGAAAAAATTATGTTGAACCTGTTTTTTTTTACAGTTTGATAAATATCAATATTAAGCTACTTAGAAAGAAACACAATATTATAAAATTATAAAAAGTGATATGAAATCGATTTTTTTAATAATAAATCTAGAAATTGAGTGGGTTTAATAAAACATCTTAATAAATTAAAAAGAAATATTTTAAATATAATTATTATAACTTTATTTTTATCGAATTATTTTAACAGGATTATTAGATCATTCCAAAAAATTCTTGTAAGTGTACTTTGAAGTATAATGAAGATGTATTTATATAATTAAATTTGACACAAATTTTCCTTAATAAGTAGTTGTCTTAGAAGGTTTTGGCAGGAATCGTATGCTAAAATAAACCGTGCATTTTGTTACGCTAGCGCAATAAATCGTATTTCAGAAGAGAAATTTTTTTTGAAGAAGTTTTTGTCTATATTTAAATTTATGAATGTCAAAAATAATTATGTAGATAACATAAAAATATGCACTCTAAAAATAAAAGTTATATACTTTTTTAAAAATTAAATAATCATGAATTTAATTTACACTCTCCCCAAATTTTCAATTTAAAGCATGGTTTTGATTTAAAAAGAGTATTTTTGTTTAAGATTAGTAAATTTAATAACATAAATAATTATAATAAAAATAACCCCACAAAATTTTGATTAAAGTAGTGCCAGTTTTCGGGAAATAAAGTGATGACGAAGGGCTTTATAAATAAAATATTTCGAAGGATATCTCACCGAATTTGACGCCGTATTTGTCCTGGATGATGTTTTGTAGTTTCTCCATTTGGGTACCGGAAACTTTCTTGTTCCATATTTGGCGAGTACCGGCTGAGATGATGTCCACTAAACCCTTCTTTCCTTTTGCTGCAAAAAAGAATAAACATTTATAAAAAATATGAAAATAAATGATTAATGATTTTAAATTGAAATAAATAATTTAATGACATTTTAATAATTATATATGGTTTTTAATCTAATTTTATGTTATATGGCAAAAAAGGACATCTATTTTATAAGAGTAAGAATACAGTTTATTTACTTTTTTTAAATAAAAAATATTTGTTTTATTCATAAATATGTGAAAAATATCCATTAATGCATTCTGTATTTTTTTTATCTAAATGAATTTAATATTTTTTATTTATTGAGTTTAATAAGTCTTTATTTATATTAACAAAATTTAATTTCTAAATTTTGTGCATGATTCTGTCTTTTTAACTCGCATTTTTATTTTATGAATATAATATCTATTAAGCATAAAAATATTGATTTGATTTTTTTGATTTATGGAGCTTAATGTGTTTTTTTTATTTATATTAACAAAATTTAATTTCTAAATTTTGTGCATGATTCAATTCTTTTTGATATGCATTTTTATTTCATGCTCATAATATCTATTAAATACAAAAAGTAATTATTCACATATTTATTACACAAATATAGAAATAAAATAGCGCAATATTTTGTAACATAAGGTAAAAATTAAATAGGCACGAATAGTGATTTTTATCTTATTTGTTGTGAATATGAAAATTGATAGATTTAATTATTAAAAATATACCATAGTTGAGCATATTTAAAACTATTTCTTTAAAACACAAAGATTTGTGAAATCAATCAAAACTAAAAGAATTATATTGATATGTATTTTCTAAAATGAAATCTAATTTTTTTTTAAAAAAAGAGCTTATCTATAAATTCTTATAAATTTCTACCAGTTTTGATTTATTAATGTATCGACTAAAATCATGATACGCGCCATTAATAAAGATTTAGAAAACACTTATTACTTCTTTAAGAACTCTTTGACATTATTTCACGATTTACACATTCGGTCACAAAGAATAAAAGAAGGACTCTTAAATCTGGAATGTCTTAGCATGATAGTTCATTGAATGAAACTGCTGCCACACATAAAAAAGAAAGTTTCATTCATATTAATGAAGTTGTAAATGGATGCATATTTCTCGCTCCACATCCATTTACAACTCTTTGTTATCGTAATTATTTATCGTCACGCCATCGTGATTTCACACTTTCGAGTCTGTACGAAGTCCTTCGTCACTTCGAATTCGAACAGTTCAAGCGAAAGTGGCCATCATTATCATCTTTCAACTTTCTCCCTTTAGCTTCGGGCTAGAAGAAACGGAAACTAGAACTACTATGCCAGAAGAGAGTGAAACAAAAAAAGAAAGGCAACGAGGAAAATTGGAGAGTTATTTCATCCCCCCTGGGCTCTAATAAAAGCAAGAATTAGAGAGAAAAAATAACAAAAAGAATAGAGAGTTGTTATGTTTTAGATAAAATACAGAGCAAGGTGAATCTATATTGTGAAATTTTAGATCGATTTTTGATTGGATGAAATTTCTGGAAAGAATAACGGTTAATTTTTGTTAATGAAATCGGACCCTCTCAACAACCCCTCCGGTGTATCGTCCGCAATGCCAAGTGGGTCAACCAGACTTCTGAATCTTTTTCTTCAAACTGTGTGTGGAAATGATCTATTGATGCTTTCTTTGTCTTTGTAGTCTTCAGGAGGAATATCACGTCTGTAGGAACAGAAAGTTTAGAGGAAAAATGTTGCCAAAGAATCGTCTCATGTCGTAATCCATCATGTAGTAAAATGGTTTGTTTCAGTAAGGTTAAATGGTGACATTGCGGATGCATGTAAAATGGATGCGTGAATAACTGTTTCCTGGTTGAGGCTCCTTGAGATTATCGGTCATGTATAAAAAGAAAAAAAAAAGTGTTCGTCTTTTTCATTTTGGACTAAATATTTCTTACTTCATCAATTTTAGTGTATATTCTTTTTAAATATTCTTTATTATGGAAGATTACACACCATTTCTCTTTTCTTTTAGACGCATTTTAGCAAGTGGGGGTTTCATTTTATTCTTTCTTTCTTTTTTTTTCGTAATATTTGAGAATCACGACGCTCAGAAGGCTTTTTTTTTGTTTTGATGACTAATATAGACCTCAGAGTTTTGGAAAAAATCTGAATAAATGTCTCATGATATGAAGAGATGTCTTTAATTGCATTAAAGATGGAGTAAGATTGAAAATGTTTTAATAGAGTCGTAATTATACATGAAAAGATTTGAGTCATGTCAAATTGTCACGAGATAATATTCTTTGAAATTAGTAATGCAAAACAAATCATTTTATTTAATTCTTTTGTAAAAGGAAAGAAAAAAAAACTAAATTCTTGTATTAATGGGAGTTGCTGTGGCTTGATGATAAGTTTTTGGCTTTGGAACAGCAGGTTTTAAGTTCGAGACCATGAAAGTAAACATAGAGTTTCACCAAAGAACACTACCGTTGGTGTGGCACAGAAATCGGTTGATCGCCAAATTTCAGCAACTAAAACGTTTCAATGCCCATTCGAAACAGATTGTAAATATAACTAAACTAAATTTTATTTCTATTGTTCGAGAAAAAACATTGTATAACTGAATGTAAAACTTTGGATAAGCAATGAAGAAAAGATTGATTCTGACATATTTATAAGTTCGGAACTTGCAGTAAACAGTATGAAGCTAATTTGAAATCGTTGCAGCTGTTTTGAAGTAAAGATATTGAAAAGAAAAAGAAACAATTAATGTTTTTTAAAATAATTTTTGATGAAGTCTAGTTAATTATACTAACATCTCGTATTAAAGCAACACTAGGGCTATAAGTGAGATGGGCCTCATAATTTTGAAACTTGATCAGATGACGAAGACGACCTCTGATTTAGCATCACCTTCTACACACCACGCTAGAAGGACGTTTTGTATGGCCGGATTTAACATGCACCAAACCCGACTACATGATGACTCGACGGTAGAATTGGGTCTCGAACTTGTTACCTTACTGCTCATGAGCCGAGACCTTACTATCAGACCACTGCAGCATGATTTGGTTTGAGTCATCGTAGTCATTTGAACATTTATAAAATTGATGAGTATATAATCAACAAATTCTAATATTTTTCAATGGGAATTTAATTTGTTTATCAAATAGGTAAATATTCGATAGTTGAATACTTTAAGAATTGACATAAACTATTAACATCTTTTATTTTAACCCATTCGTTGCCAACCACGAATATACTCGTGGTTGGCAGAGTGTTACCCATTGCCAGCACGAATATACTCGTGATACTTTCAATATATTATAGCGTACAACTTGCCAAACTTGCAAACTTTTTATGGCCCCAAACATAAATATTTAACGAGCCTGAAACCTTCTGGTTCTGTAACTGTGACCTTAGCCCCAGACCACCGTGGTTCACAATGACAATTAGAAAAAAGAATCCTTACGGTTCTCAAATTTATGCTGAATCGAACGTAGATAGGTTTTTGAAGAAACTTCTATCGTTTTTCAACCCAAAATCGATTTAAGGAGAAGCAGAACCAAAGAACTCGTATTTTATTCCAAATTGGCAAATTATTGAAAAAAAAAAACCTGATAAATTTATAAATAATTTAAGTTTCTCATGGATATAAAAACAAAAATACATTGTTGTCTTTTTTTCAAATCGCTGTATCCTTATTACTTTTACAGAACAAAATCAAAACAATGCTATGAAACTTATTTCCTAAACAAGATGACGTAACTCGTAAAAAATTTGCATACCTTATCGAAATGGAAAATCGGAAGTTAACACTATTTAGCACAGAACTAAGAAGATAGTTTGGCTTAGAAAAAGAGGTCAATCGACGCGAATCTGAAGGTTGAATCGTTTTGATTGCAAAGCGATTTGATACAAAGAACAGATTTTGCAACAAAGAAAAGGGCGAGCATACCTCTGATTAAAATCTCATTCTATTCTTATCATTGAGATCTAGACAATTTTGTAACGGACATTAAAGTTGATAAGTACCTGATTCTTTCTAAGCATGAATTTGATTTCTTTATATCTCTCTTTTGAAATCGAAATTCAACTTTAATTTCTAAGATAAGTGCATTAAAAAAAAGGAAGCCCTTTATTGTTTATATTAACTTTTAAATCTCTTTCTCAATTATTCACAAGGACTGATAATGTTTAAAAGTTTCAACAATTATTTTTATATAAGCATTTTTGCTGTATTTTTGTAATTTATGATTGATTGCTGAATTAAATTGATTATTAATTTCCATAAAACTGTAATATTTTCACTTTAATTTATTTATAAATTTATTACTTATATAACTAGCTGATATACCTATTATTGCTATGAATTAAAATTCTTATCTAATATTTTTAATATAAAATATACTTTCGCATAAAACATTATAATACCCATAATCTTTTTATAATTTAAAATAAAAGTGGAATTTCAAAAACTGTCGATAGCTAATTTGCTTGATATTAATGAAGTAAATTAATAGGTGTAAGTTAAATTTAAGGAAAGTTGTTAATAATATGCTTTAAATTTTTTACTGTTCTTCCAAAATTATACTTAGATGTACAAGCAACAGTTCATCGTTTGAATTCTTGTTCTTCAACAACAAAACATATTTTAAAAATATTGTACAGATTTCTTTGAAAAATTATAAAAAAGCTATTCAAAAAATATAGAAATGGATATAATGGATAAATGGAAATAATACAGAAATGGTGAAAAATAAAAGTAGAGTAATTCAAATTCTTACCATTCTTTAGCAAGGGAATATTTAAAAACTCTCCTTTTTAAAAATTTATCAATATTTATTCCATTGTTTAGTTAAATTTTGGAAAATAAGAAGTTAAAATTTCATTGAATGAAATTTATATGATAAAAAAGGAAAAAGTTTCTTTGGGGATATGTTTTCCCGAAGTTACTACGGGAAGATGGAAAAATTTCTGTTAATTTCTAATTAATCGAGTACGTAATAAATGCTTGCGCTTTGAAAAATTAATAAGATTATTTCTCTTGTCTTAACTAACATATGTGAAAAATATATTTGAATTCTGATAGTTGTTTAGGAGGTGGTGTAGAACATAGATATATACCTTAATGGATTTTTAATTATATTGATATTTCAAATAAACTTTATTTTTCAGAATATTTTATAATTGTTTAAATTTTCAGAATAAATGTGACGGAACATTCTGAATATCTAAAATCGGAAAAATTTAGCTGGCAAGGAAATAATGTATATGTTAAAAAATATAATATGATAAAAGGTTTTAAAAAGAAATAATATAATAAATGTTTAATAAATATAATATAATAAATGTTTTAATAAAGAAATAATGTTTTCAAAATATAATATATGTTGCCTGCAGATTAAATTTTAACATATAATCTAATGTTATATAGGCGTTTCTTCATAAAAACTATTTCAGAAAGGCTTTTTCTGTGAGATCACTTTTTGTGAATAATAAATGAAATTGGAGATTTCATCATAAAAATTCATTAGTAGTAGTAATATTGCAGATACAAGTAGATGGAAATTAAAATTTACAAAGGCCTTTCTACTTTCTTTAAAGCCCGTTTTAATTCCCTACAAAAAATTTAACTGTTTCCTATTTTAAACTGTTTTCGAATGTTTAAACTTAAAATTAATCATATCTGTGCGTTTTAAAGAATTTTATATTATCTCAAACAAACAACGAGTGGATTTGATTGCTACTAAAAGGCAGATGCTATATTTCATTTATTGGAGTTAATATATTTGAAAAAAAAATTGAGAAATTAGCATGTTGATACTTAAAAGAACACAATTAACACATAAAAATTGTGGGTAAAATTAATGCCGCCACCAAATTTCAAATTTCAAAATATATAAATAAAATTGGAAAATAATCTAATTATCTTATTTAAATCAATTCCATTAATAAGAAAAGATTTTTTAAATTTATTATTCTAAATTTCGAAGAAATATAAACAATAGCCTTGTACGTCTATTTCAAATAGGTGATGCTACTAATTCCATCTGTAATGAAACGGAGAAAAAGCAAACGATTCTGACATTCGTGCTGATCACGCCATCTATCTTTTCTCCCAGCTGCATTCCAAGTGACATGCTTGCACATTCTAAACACAGGAAGCTTTTGTGAAATATATCTCTCACCTGAAGGGATGGTCTTTTTCTGCGGAGTTCTGAGGTGCTCGAAACAGGTTGGGAACGATACAGACAGACATTCTAGGTTTGTGGGTTGCACGTGATTCCTCAGTTTCGAAAGCAAAAGTGGACTTGGACGACGTTTTTGGGGTCCTAAGAAAGGTTTGCTTGATGATGCATTGTCCAAATGACATTGAACCAGTCTATGTATGGAAGAGGAAATTCCCAGATTGTTCTACAAATGTCTAAATACTTGATATGAAGCATTATAATCCTTATTTGAGGAAATTGTCTCTGCTAATGTATTTTGCATAATAATATTTTCCTAACCTGTTTTTGTAGTTTTCGTCTTCGGATATTGTGAAAGGTACCTTGACACTTTTATGTGAAATTATTTGTATAAAGCATTGAAGAGATAAAATGAAACAAATTTATTCTTTATCAAGACAAATTACATTCATTTACTCTATTTAATTCACTGAAAAATCTGCCATTTTATTTATTTCTTTTTCGAAAAGAAACGAAAATAATTCTCTGAGATTTTAAATTTTTGTTGTATCTATTCTGGGAACTGATTGATTTATCCACTACGTTGATATATTTAATTCAATAATTTTATGAATTCATTATAGTACACGAATGGCGAGCCTCAACATTTTTGAAAATCTAAAAGTTTAATGTACTGAACTATTTTATCATAATTAATTTTTGTGTTTTATTTAAGTTCTTCGTTTTTTTAAAACAACAATATTTTACATTTTTTCCCTTAAAATGTTATTACATGCGAGTGAATGAATCATAAAATGAATAATGGTTTGGAAAACTGCTCTTATAATTTTAAATACTGTTTAATAAAAATTAATGCCTCAAATTTTCATAAATTTTTTACTCATTCTTTGCCATTTTAAACACAGCGGATTATTTAAATTATATTTTAGCTGTATAAAGATTCTATTGGCTCAAAAACAATAAATTTCAATTTTAACTTGCATTTTGCTGTTAAATTCTGCCGATTCAAAAATAAAAGCTTCAAATATTTTAAAATCAGCATATTTTATTCTTTAATAAACATATAATATCAACTACAATTTACTGTTTCTTATTAACTCAGAGTACATAATTCTGATAAATAGTTTGGAATAATTATCATTGAAGAGAAAAAAAAATGCAGAAATTATACAGCAAACGATTTCAAATGTTTTGGATGAGGCGTATTTTTCAAAATACAATTAATGAATTTGATAAATTTACAGCATGAATCCCCTCACAAAAAAATAACAGAGGTTATCCGATTACTGGATTTTTTTCTGCATTTTCTTCTTCACTAATAAAAAAAATTTATTTCTAATTTTTTAAAATTCTTTCTTGTTTCTTTGAATGTTAATAGTTCTTATTACTACATAAGGAAAACCTACAGTTAAGACAGTCGAATTCAAAACTCTGAAATGAAAAAATTCTAATTGTCATAATTAACATAACGTAATAATTCAACCATGGTTTTGGTGAGTATTAATTTAATTGCAAATTATGTAGGGATCAAACAACTATAAATGATTGTATAAACATTCATAAATCATTGGAATTTATGCATAGTAAAGCCTTCTTTGGTAAAGGAAATGCAATTTTCATGGAAAGTTTCTTACTTTTTTGAATTTTTAAAAAACATAATTCTTTTATAACTTGAAATGCAAGCTTCAGAGATTTATTCTTAAGATCAGTCTTCTCAATCTTTTAAAATGTTCTACCAGGATATTTTATTTAACCACTTTCTGTTTTGAATAAAAAATTCTGGAAGTCCAATTTCTAAAGATTTTATATCAAAGAAGAATAAGAAATAAAAGCCTTAATTTTTTAAAAAATCTTAAAATTTGATCAATAAAAGCATGTTTTTAACTAACAAAATTACGGTTTATATTAAAAAATATATTTGTTACGAATCTGGAACATATGATTCTGTGCTCCAAAATTAATTGCGAAAGCAAAACGAAAGAGAAAGGGAATTAATAGTCAAATAATAATTAGAACAATTTTTCATGTTGTTACCAGATTTATCCCCAAAACTAACAAGTAACATAGATGCGAGAAGTAAAAAAAATTTCAAAATGTAAATATTCTCAAAAAAGGAAATTCAAAATTACCATCTGAAGAATTTTAGATTAAATATTTCTCAATAAAATAAATAAATAAGTAAAACAAATAATGTATTATCATTTCAGTAAAATCTTTGACCTTATTTAATATAAAACGGATACAAAAAGCTTTTAATGGAAGAAACTATTCAATTTCAATGAAATCAATAAACCATTTCTATTGTTTTTGAACTACTTTTAACCTTACTTGCCTTTATAATTTTACGCAAAAGCAGTCAGATAATTCTATTTTTGTTTAAAATGAGTATTGTAACGGAGAATGTAGAACAAGAAATGAATAATGAATAAGAAAAATATAAAAATGTAAAATTGAAACTGATAGAAAATTTAAAGAATAGGGTTCTTTTAGATATCGTTGTTATTATTTCGTTTCTGAAGTATGATTTTTTGATCATAAGATTAAAATGGCGGCAAAGTATCTAAAATTTCAGAATTTTAATCGAAACTTTCCTTTTTTTTACAATAAAGGTTTCTTTAAAATATTTTTAAAAGACCAAGTTGTGGTTTTGGACTTATAATTTCCAAGTAAAAGATTTAAGAGATTTAAAATTGATTCTTGAACTAATCTCACCTATATTCTAAAGCATTAATTTTAATTTGAACTGGACTGCTTTTAATAACAAATTCAATTTACTTTAAAGCAGAAAAAAGTTATGAAATATTTATTCGTTTATTTAATCTAATTCCTAACTAATAAACATATTTACGTAGTTTACTTAAAAGTAATATTTAGGATTTTTCTTTTCTAATTTCCAAAATATTTCCATCGATTAAAAAAAATCGTTTATAGCCTTAGTCATCATTGTGAGAAATGCTTATCGTAGTAATTGTACGTTTTAAATGCTGCAATTTAAATAGACTAAAACTAGTTTTTTTAGAATTGGAAATTTAAAACTTTTTTAATTCAAAAATAAATTTTTTTAGTTCACTTTCATCATTAATATTTTTTATATTTTTGCTATTAGAATTACTCAAATGTTTAACTGTTCTTTTTATTTATTTAAATCTGATTTAGTTTATGGTTCGTTTTCATTGCAAACGATTTTAAAAATAAACATCTAAACTTCTTAACAAAATAATAATAAAAACTTTCGTTATTGAATTTCTGAAGGTTAATGGTGAAAAAAAAGATACTACTGATTGTAAATATAGACAGACAAAACATGTTTCGATCCATTAAATGAAATGCACATATTATTTTTGCAGTTCCAATATTTTTTGTTATGCAAATGAAGTATAGAAAGGAAGAAATTCTCGATATACAGGAAGTAAAAAATAGGGCAAAGATAAGTCACTTCTAATATATTTCTTTCTTCTCATGAGTCACATTCAATATAAATTTCAAACAGAAGGAAATAAGCAAGGTTGTCTACTTTTTTACTTTTAATTTTCAGAGTAAATCTCTCAATGATACCAGAAAGAGAACAAACTAGAGAAGAATAAAGTTCGTGTTTTATGAATACTCGTGTATATTTTTTGTTTATTTTAAGAGAAAAAAAGATACTGAAAGAGAATTGGCTTTCTTAAACAATGTAAAAAAAGATTACAGAAAGGTCAAGGGAAATTTATTAAAAAAATTGAAACTAAATAATAAATAATCGCTAAAGAAAAAATGTCTGATTTTAAGATAGTGTATTAAATCTTAAAGGAGTTTTAAATTAATCTA
The DNA here is from genome assembly GCA_026289955.1 of Argiope argentata. Classification (NCBI taxonomy): domain Eukaryota; kingdom Metazoa; phylum Arthropoda; class Arachnida; order Araneae; family Araneidae; genus Argiope; species Argiope argentata. Next base: position 2,488,259 of record JAOUZG010048650.1, on the reverse strand, counting down.
TATAATCCTAGTCAATATTTTATCATTTCTCTGCGTAAGTTTGAAAAAACTATTGGCTTAACAGAAGAATAAAATGTGCAATTCTATTTTAATGAAGAAATTATACATTGGTACTTAGATTGAAAATGTTTATTTTATTTATGACAATTTGACTGTGTAATTTTTAATTTTAGAATAAATTATATTTCAATCCCATTCATATTAGGTCCAATTTTTAATTAATATTATATATAAACCATATAGTTCTTTTTGACTAAAGAATATTTAAGATTTTTAATACATAATGATAAGTGTAGCAAATTTCAAACAAAATGAAACTATCTCAAATTTTCCATAAATTTTTTGAACTATAATTCTTTCAAATACTAAGTAACCTCAAAAAAGTTAATTGGAAGTTTATTGTTTTTTTTATCAATGACTGAAAAGTAATAAAGAAATTTCATTGATTCTTTAAGGCCTTCAACATAAAATTATGTTTCGATGCTCAATTAGTAAATACTAATTTTTTAAGCTATAAAATGGAATATTTTCTAATTCTCATAAAATCTTTAGTAGCACTTGATACAACGTTTTTTTTACAACTAAATTTACAATAAAACACAACTAATATATAACTAAATTTTAGATAAGGTTAAATTAACGAATTAAATAATGATTATAAATATGAATTCCTTTCAGAAACAAAATTTGCACAACAAAAATATTTGTACTCCCTACAAACACATATTTTTATCTAATGGTGAATTTTTTGTTTTTAGGGGTTATATATGTTGAACAAGGTGAAAATCATCTGAAAACGTATGATAAGTTGCTTTATATTTATGAAAGAAGGTATATGATAAAATAAGATACTTTTAATATTATGAGTACTTCTTTATTAAGCTGTAGTTTACGTTAACGAATTTTGAATTTTGTTTTTAAAATTTAAGAAATGAAAATAATTATCTTTTAAAATTCAAGACTATTTTCAATGAAGTTTAGATACAATTTTAACTTTTTTTTTCATTTTTCATTTTTTAAAATTAAATTTTTTTACTTATAAATTTTCTCTTGCATATAAACAGTAATAAGATAATTAAATTATATATGTTAATAACAATTTAAAGTTACTAAAAATTAAAATAACGGTCATGTAATGGAGATTTAGGACCTGAATCCAGGCACTCCGTCAAAATAATCATCTCCTTCTTAAAATTTCAATTGTGTTGTATATGAGTTAAAATTTTTTAAAAAGTAGTGTCCCATAGTTATCAAAAAAGTATTAAAAATGTAAACATATTTTTATTTATAAAGTGTTTTACTGCAAATGTTTTGAATAACAATTGTTATTAGAAAAAAATTGTTATATAAATAATAATAGAAATATATTTGTTTTATATTTGAGAATTATTCACTGACTTAAAACTGTATACAACAAATATAAATTATTCGTCTAAATCCCCACGAGATTTATATTTTCGGAGCTATCAGGAAAGTAAGAAAACTTGAACTCTAAAAACAGAACTATTAACTATTAACTAAATAACTTAAACCATTCTAAAGAGAAAATTTGGAATTTTTCAGCTAGTATCAGTACAATAAAACTATGACTTATTCGCTTGATTTGTTGCAATAAAATACCTGTTCGTATCAGACCTACTTAAAGATCTAAAAACAAACAAAACGAAACAACAACAAAAAATCTCATTTCTCAATTGAAGAGCAGGACGACAAATGAAGAGTAAAGCGACGACGTGATAATTAGCAAAAATTTAGGTTTGTTCTAATTTCGAAATGGCATTTACTACAAACGTCTTACAAAATTACAGGTCTTTATTACAAAGAATACCTTAAGGCAAAAGAAGTAGTGGCACTGCATTCAATAAAGGAAAACTGAATATGTTTTTTGCATACTTTGGAGACTTTATCTTTCATTGCTATAATTTTCAGATTTTGTGTGAATTATATATAAGGCATTGAAATATATTAAATCACAAAAGAACTTTTTCATAATTTTCAAGGATGTTTTTTTAACGTCGGTTAAAAAGTTATTGGTTAGTGGTTTTCAATCTTCGATGCAAATCTAATTAATAACAAAAGGGGTGGATGGGATAGTAAAAACTGTGCGAAAAAAATGTTTTATTTTTATAGAACATTCAAGAGATTAACTGAAATAAATTTATTTATTTAGAAAACTCATACGGAAAGAGATGCCTTTTAATAAAAATACAACGTCAAATAAAAAATATATGAAGGTATTAAACAGTAAATAGCTATCTTCATATTGGTTACTGAAATCTTTAAATGTCTGAGATGAGGGAGGTTGAATTCAAATAAAATCAATGGGAAGGAAATGCATAAAATTGGATATAAAAAGGAGAAAAAAAATTGAATTAAAGATAGCGTTGAGATATAATATTTTTGTACCAAAATATCCAAATTTGTTTTATTTAATGACATTTTTAGAAACAAAATCATATGAAGTGATTATGGCATAATGAAATATGGGATTGGAAATTATTGTAATTAATCTTATAATGGACTTATAAATATTTTAATAAAATGAAAAAAAAATACATTATACATTTGTCTTTTGTAATAAGAACATAATAATTTGAACGAGTTAAAAATGAAAACTTGAATACAAATTAAGAAATTGTCTGTATTTTGTCTGATGCAGTGTCAATTAAAATATTTCTTACTGTTCAAGTTTTGAATCAAAATTTCAAAAGTAAGAGAAATTTGCATTTTTTCATAAGACTCACGACTTTTAAATAGGTCGTTTCATTCCAAAATGTTTAGAATATTCAAAATTTTCTATGTTTTATACTAAATGAAATAGGTAATAGCAAAATTTTATTTATCTAGAAAGTGATCAATATTTAAAATTTAAAAAAAAATTCTTTAAGAGTTGTCGAGTTTTTTCTAGAATGCGAATTACTATGAAAAATTAAGCATCATCGAATACAGATAGAAATGAAAGCCAATTTAATAATTAAATTTCGTATGTTCGATTCAAACGTTTGTGAAAATGTTTAAATCTTTTCAAATTTATGTTAAAATGCTGAGATAAATAACTGGTTAATAAAGGTCCAATATATTGTAAACGGATTCCATTGACGTTTAAAGTACGAATTAAACCAGCCTTCTAAGGAATCAAAGCCAAATAATGTTGAAATGTATTATAATTAAATTTTTCAGGATATGAATGAAGCTGGAAAAGATTTAAATTTTCATTAGAAAGTAAAATTTCATTATCAGTATGATCTGGTAACATAATAAAAATGAAGTCCTGTAAAAATGTAAAATCAATCAACCAATAAATTTTATGGTATATGCTAAATTAATTCATCCCCTACTATATAAATTTAGGTAAAAATGTATGGAAGACTGCACATGGATATCTGGAAAAGATAAATAGCGATAAAAAGTTATCAAAAGATAAAGAATAGAGTTAATAAAACCCATTTGAATAAATACCTTTAGGTGGTACATTCTTATTAGAAGAATGGCTGGTGTTGGTATAGGGCTGGACACTTCTTATACCGAGCATTGTGGGCTTTGGAGAGAGTACTATGTTCCAAACTGATTCTGTTGAGGGATATGAGCTTCTCAGCTGGAAATCACCCTCTTTTCATCCCTCGATTGCATTTTTGACAGTTGGTCCAGGGTTGCCATAATTGGCGAGTCATTGCCCATTTTCGTCATGCGGAAGTGAAAATCACTTTCTCGTGTGACCCTAACCTAAAAATGATTCAAGGATCTCCTTTCCCCTAACGAGTTCCGGGGAAGGTGGTTGGTTGGTGTGTCCGCGAAGGTTGCAAGGTGTGCTCACCACCCTGGAAGAACAATTTTTTGGCTGAGGGGAGAAAAAGGGAAGAAAACGCATAGACGCAACTGTTTCCGTTAATGAATGTAATTAATCGCGCGGAATGAATCTCTTCTTGGCGTTTGTTTTGGTGATTTCCTAAGCGGGGTGGTCAGCGCAAGTTGGCTGAGCCTGCTAATAATAGGTTTGTCATCTATCGGCGTTGCGTCACGTGTAGCAAAGGACAGCTGGATAAATGAAAGTGATTGTTTCTTCTTTTGTTTTGAAAATTTCAGATTAATTACATGTTTCAGATTTTAGCTCAGTTTATTTAAATTCGAAATTAAATCTGTAAGGGGAAGAAGATTGAATCTTCTTCATAAAGTGTGTAATAATCAACTGGGTACTTCCAGTTTCTCAAGTAACACAAGATTTTTTTTGCTGTATTGTCTATGATATAGTAGATTCGCTCTATATGCAAGATTCTCTACAATATTTTTTGACTTTGGACAAACAGTAGATTACTATTAAATTTTAGATATCAAATTAGAGGACTGTTAAGTTGATAAAAGTTCATGGAAAAGAAAACTTATTTTAAAATATACTTTCTACTTATTGTAAAAAAAAGATATAAAATAAATCTAAATACGATAAATATTACAAAATGCTCTCCAAAATAGTGTCACCTAGTTGAGGTGAATGTAGTAAGGTCAATGGACATGAATGCACTCAAGATTAAGTTAAAATTTTGCTGTGTTATCTAACTCAACGAGAAACTAATAATAAACATTTATGGAACATTTCAGGCTTTGAAGGCCCGCAGAAAATTGGGATCTTAATTTACATTATCAACATAGATTTGCATAATAAATATAAATTTGACATTATGCAAATTGAGACAAAAATTCTTATTCTTATTCTTTTACAACTTGCTTGCTTGTGTTTGAACCGTCCGTTGACGAATCAGCCGGTTGAACTACAGAGCTATGATGAGCTTGGCGAAAAGGAACAATTTTCGCTACAATATGGATAGAAGCCCCTTTTCCCAAGATCACTACCCTCCGCATGTAGTAACTTTCATTCAGTCATTTTTCTTGTTCATTCCTCTGACAAAATCAAATTATAAGACCTCGTTTAGTACGTCATGGTCATATTGCTAAGCTTCCTGTTTTGCTAAAATCGAATAATGTATTGGAATTAAAGGTCTGGATAGGTCAATTAGTTAATTTTAGTTATTTTAATGTCCTATTTTAAAGGAACACTAGGACTAATTTATGACGGAAAAAGTAATTTTGAACAACAGTCAGATGACGAGGACGATACTTAAGTTGATACCCAACCCTCTTCACATTTTGCAACACAAGAGAATATTTGGCCCCGATATGCATTTTACATGCATCCAAACTTGTTCATACAACAGTTCTTCAGTGGGATCGATCCTCTAACTTAAAGTTCTCCGATTCTGAAGTTGGAATTTACCTCCAGGCCTCCACGGTCTTCTGTAGATGAAGTCATAATTGAAAATCTTTTATCTTCTTTTTATTGCTGCGTTTTTCTCAGCAAATTTCTTTTACAAGGAACGCTTGATTAAGTTATATGCAGTTTCCTAATTTCAATTACAGCTGCATGCCTACATTTTAAGTTTAATTTACCATCGACAGGAATTCAATTTTAATGAAGAAATGTATCATTTACACAAGAAACACCATTTATACTGACGACCTCTAGGTGACGAACATTGATTATATTAAACATGTAAACATTAACATGATCACTTGGAATGTGAGTTTTATTCTAATATAATATATATAATATTTCTTTTGTTATGCGAGTTTTATTGAATTAGAAGCTTTTAGTGTTATCTCTACTAATAATAAAGTAAAAAGTGAGTGTTTGTATTGGAGCTACTCTACAGTATACAGTATGCTGTATAATTTTTGGCATAGTTCTATTGAATTTGGAATATAATGAGTAAAAATGTACACTTAGGAGTGGTTTTAAAATGTTTTTAATTAAGCAAAATCTAATTTTGAAGATGTTCAATAATAATCGTGATAATATAGTTAAACAAAACTAATTTTTACATCATATTAAAATTTAAAAAAATTTGTCTTTACTACTGAAATATTTAGGAAATATTTTTTTGAATAAATTTAATCAATAAATTTTATTTCTACACTGTAATTCAAATCACCTTCATTATTTTACTAAATACTTAATTACGAGCTTTTTTCCATCTTTCAAAGAAAGAAGAATTCTATTTCATATTATTCATAAGGACACGAAAAAAAGGAAACGAAGGAGAGGGAGCATTAGAAGACGGATTATTCGGACAGTCTAATTTTATGATATTACTGAAAATCCAGGTGTTCAATGCTATCATGAAAAAAAGTATCACATTGTCAGTGAATTTGATCCTGTTTAGATTGTACACATACACAATTATTTAATGTTTCAAAGCACTTTCTTGATGGAATCATTAAACATTAAGTTCTGCACAAGATATTTTATAGAAAGAAAATTAGACTGATACCCTCGACTAATTATCTAGTCTCCAAGGGTAGCTTGTTGTATTCAGACATTAAATACTCTGACCCACCCCAAGGCACACGGATACATCACAATTATCGGAACGCCGCAACAGCAACCGTGGCAGGAATTGAACTTCAGTTCTAAGGGCCATCACCGGCTACGGGACAACCCTTCCTGTGGGAAATACGTCGCGTCATCGGTAGGGGGTAATCGCTATTTCTGCATCCACTCTATCTGTACTCCACACTATTTCTGTATCACCATGATGGCGAGAACCAATCACCACACCGGAAGGTGCCGCTCTCTTTGTGTCAAAGGAGTCTAATAGTAATTCATACCAGACTCTCCAACCCACCTGAAGGTACTCGGAATAAACCATAAAACTGAATGCCCGGATCACCGCAACACCAGCACTAGCGGGAACTGATTTTCAGTTCTAAGGAACATCATCAGCCACGGTATAACTCTTCCCGTAGGAAGTTCGTCCTGTTATCGATGGAACGAGCTGAACCCCTCCTATTTGTATAAACATCAGGATGGCGAGATCCAATCACCATGCCAGAAGCATCTCACCTTCATTTCGAGGTGCTTCCCCCCAGGGAGATAGAAGCCTAATAGTGGATTAAAAAAAATTAAGAAATAATCAAAGGGTTTCAAAAGAGTCTTTTCATCCTTGTAAACTGTTCCACATTTATTGATTGGATCAGCAATCAGTTTAACTTTTTCAACTTCAGAATATGAGGGGAAATATTTTGATGAAACTTATTATTATATGTTTTTTAACCAGATGTGAACCTTTTAACTAAATTTCACAAAAAACAAAGCTTGCACTGCAATAAAAGCATTTAAAATAAAAAAAGGAAATCTTTTCACGTGAGATACATTTTAAATGCAATAAACATATTTTCCAATAACATTAAAAAGAAATTAGATTTCAATAAAAATGAGGGTAAAGTAGTTATCACATTAAGAAGTGCCAGACCAATAAAACTTTAAAATATTTTTTTTCAAATCTTGAAGAAAAGTACGTATTGCAAATGAATGTATATATACAACTTCATTTTAAAAAAATTGAATGTTTAATAATAATTTTTTTTCGAATTTAAGTAAAACCGGCAGTATCTGACACAGATAAAAATGGCTAACAGAGGTTCAAGAGGGAAAAATTATTTTCATTAGTGGAATGATGACATTTAATAACACTACGACTATTTAAAAAAAGATTATTTCTGTTATTTTAGCATGCAAGAGAAATAAGAGAGTGCTCATTTTTTAACTCCTAAGAATAAGATCCTTTACAAGAAAATAAAAAAATTCTTTTTAATAGTTTCCGTGCAAAATGAAGTTGTAAATTATTCACAGAATAATCATTCAAAAGAAAGAAATAAAATATCACATAATAATGTTGCTTTGGAAAAGGCATTTCAGTTTTTGTAAAGTCTGTAGATCAGAAAATCTCTACAAAATTCTTACAATTGGATTTCCAATTCAATTATTTCTTAAAACTTATATCTTTTCTGTTTTATAACTCAATCATGTTTTATATTCATTACACTCTTTTTTTATAATTCCAGAAATGAAGTAGTAAATTATTAACAGAATAATCATTTAAAAGAAAGAAAGAAAATATCACATAATGATGTTGCTTTGGAAAAGGCATTTCAGTTTTTGTAAAGTCTGTAGATCAGAAAATCCTTACAAAATTCTTCCAATTGGCTTTCCAATTCAATTATCTCATAAAACTTATATCTTTTCTGTTTTATAACTCGATTTTGTTTTATATTCATATCACTCTTTCTGTTTTATAATTCAATGAATGATAAAGGTAAAACGAACAATATCGTTTATTAACGCCTCACTCGTCTTTATAGAAAAATAATCCCTATTTTAAGATACCTTCAAAAGATTATGGAACTCATTGATCCATATCCTACAATGTTAATTTATTTATAACTAGTCGCTCTTGGTGATCAGTTGTCTCATCCGAGATATTGATATTTATGGCTATTTAATAATTAAGGAGAACTGTTGAAATTATTAATATGAAATGCTAAAATAATTGCAAAAATTTCATAATTTGATGGAATTAAAAAAGGAATCTGTGTTCTACATATTTTTTGCAACCTATAAAATGTGATTATTAAGAAATAAAAGCTGAAGTGAAAACCTAATCTCAGAGGTGATGTTCAAAGTTAGTATTTTTTATTAGTATAAAAATGCAAAATTAATGATTTGGTAAAACAACGAAACAGTTCGAATGTTTTAAAATAACATTTAATATTGCAAATTGCGAATTAAAAATTATCAAAATTAATAAAAAAAGTGCACTAAAATGTAATTAATATCCTAATAAGTTATCTTTTCCAAGTTTCAAATTTTACAAAAAACTACTTAAAACTACTAAAAACTAGTTTTTTGTAAACTTTAAAAAGCTGATAGAGATCCTTCTGCCTTTAAGAGCGTTTTGTCACTTTTCATCAAAATAAATAAAAAACCCAGAAATATAACAAAATTAAATCAATTATTCCTTAGATCAGAATAGAATTTTTTTATTTTAGTATCCTTTCATTAAATAATTGCAATTAATATAAATAATTTATGAAAAAATTATTGATTTTCGCAATAATTGAGCTCGCTTTCGTCAACTTCACGCGAAAAAATGGAAATCTTCGCATTCTACCGATTGAGCTATGCTTATTGAATTCAATTTTTCTTACAAACAGCTAAAACTCTATTTAAAGTATTAAAAATTAATTGCATTTAATTAATGAATTAATATTTGAAAAAAATGTTTTAACATCGAGTGACATCCTCGGAAAGTTAAAAAAAATTTATTTGAACTTGACTGGATGAATAAAAAGCATTTTATAAACGATTGGAAATTTGAGCCACATATATGTATATAGAGAGAGTGTGAACTAATAATAGTAATAGAACAACTGTTTATTTGTATATAAAAACTACCATAAACAAAGTTTCATATTTATGCTTGGAGATAATATAAACACGAATCTCTTGCTCTATTTAAAGTGACCAAGCATTTTTTCTTTTTTTGGACCTAATTGCTTTTAAATAGAGTTAGTTAGATTACAGAAATTTAGATTTTAATTCAATTTCACTAAATTAATGAGTCGGTAATGAGTTCAGTTTCGAGTTTTCTACCAGTATCAGATGAAAAGGCCAGCATCTAAGCCAGCAACTTTTTCCGAAATTATAACCAGAGTAAAGAGATTTAGTAGTTAATATTCGATTTAGAATGCACCAAATGCACAGAAGGACGATATTTAAGGGCACTTAATTTGAAATCTGACACCTCTAACCATGAAACTAGGATCTTGCCCTCGGGTTATGCAGTTTTCACACTGACAAGAAAAAGTTCAGAAAAACGTATGAAATGTATTATATAAAAATTAATTATACAGTTATGAGAATTTCTTTACAGAAACTCATTTAGAAAACGAAATATTTCACTTCTCCTTTTTCAGTTTCATTTTTTATTTCGATATCTGTTCTGATATGATCTCTTCGCCTAGCCAATCTGCTACTGCTCTTAGTTAAATTTTTATCATGCCAGAGCATTATGATGTTTTTAGGATGATGCTTTGGCATCACCAAAAATCCGTAGGTGAAAAATAAAAATTTTATTATCTACACGAGCACCTAAAAGAAATCAGCTTTTAATAACGCATTGCCATAGCATTTACAACAGCTCAGATTTTTTTAAAATAAGTTAATGACTACAGCCAATAAAACCTAGAAAAAATGCCATTTTGAGCACGTGATTATATGAAATGAAATAAATAGGAAATGTGATATTTCTTTTAAACAATTAATGTGAGACAAAAGTTTTTTTATGATCGTTTGCAATACTAAAGTGACTCATTCAATGAAACGATTAAAATGAACTATTAATAAAAATATAATTTAACTTGCACGAGCACGTGGTCCTTGGCCGTTCAAGAAATGATGTTCTGACATGATGCATTGAAATATGAATAGCAGATTTCATCTTAATATTTTTATTTACATGCTACATTTTTTTGCTGATTCCTCTAACAATGATAACAGTTAATAGCTATAGAATATAGTTGTATCAATTTCATACACATTGTTGCTTCTTTTTGTTTATTTCATCTGAGGTTATTTGAATATGTGTTGATGTCTAAATATAAAACACATACATTCATACAAAAGTAACTTTATTTTGCTGTTGACCAAAATTCTAGTTAATTCATTATCAACCTCAAATTATTGATTATTTGCTTGCTAGTATTAGACGCCTGTCCGATCGAGATGACAAGCAAGAATGATGCAGAACGAATACTAATCGGAATTGGACGAATGACAAATGGTAAAATAATTATGCATATCCTTGTCACAGCGATCCAGTTTTGCATAAGTAATAATATTCGTCCTTTTCTGTTTGAAATCATTCAAGATCGAATAAACTACGTTTTAAAATAAATCTTCAGGAAACAGAAAGAATAGGCCATTTTCTCACGTATAAGATTACCGGATTTCTTTCTTTTGAAGCTCAGTTTTCAACCGGATGAATACGATAGTCTTAAATATCACTTTGCATTTTCGAATAGTAAGAAAGAATTAAAAGAAACTGAAAATTAAAAATGCTGACTTAAGTACAGTACTTATGGCACCTGATAATTTTATAACAGTAAAGCACATAATGAAAAAAAATTGTTAATTTTTTAAATCAATTATTTGAAAGTTTGAAAGGGTTTGAATTTCAATAGTTGTGAATCTAAAATTAGGAGAAATATTTAAAATTTCGAAGAGATTTTCTTTAATTAATGGCTTGTCTCTTTTTCATTTCCTATTATTAGCTCACAATCTCCCTATATAATATCTTGTACAAATTTTCAATCGTTAATAAAATACTATTTCCAATCAAGTTCAATTTTTTTTTAAATTTGTAGGGTATGACATTGGATATTAATACAGTTTTTTTCAAATATTAATTAATTATCTTTTTTTATTAATTAATTAAAAACTAACTTTTCCCATTTCCGCGTCGCCAAATAAGTAACGAATTCAGTTTGTTTTTTCCCAATGACAATGAAGTAGGCTTAACATGTTTTCGGCCGATTATTTTAAACGATTCTATTTATTTTCATAATGTTTGAGGCATTTAAAATCAAATGTTGTTCAATCGATTTTTCGATTCATTTTGAAGTACTTTCGAATTAAAAATATACATATTATAGAAAATTAGAAATTTCTAATCTGTATTGCTTATCCCAACTTTGCATTGCCACAGTTGGCTTTAAATTCTCGATTGATGTTGAAAATTCAATGATAGTATGATGTTTTGATCAATTGTTTATAGTAATTGCAATTGTTAGGCCGGGATAGTTTGGTTGGTATGGAATTGGATTCCCATCTCTTGGGCTGCGAGTTCGGACACCATGACTAGAAAAGAGAATAGAAAATTGCAAGGAAATTTTCCTTCTATTTTGCCGTTTAATATGATGACTCTGTCATATTTCTCTACACATTTATATTAATTATAATTATTTAATAAAGAGTAACTAAAATAATTTTTGTGAACCTAAGTAGGAATTGATTTCAGAAAATTGTTTTTTTTTAAATATTATTTGTTTAATAGGATGACATATGAACGGGAAGTAGATGAGGAAGGTCATTGATACCACTTTGTGACTAGGGACCAATTGCCTGAAGAGGATGTCTGTTACGTGAATCGGCCGTTGTTCTTACGAGTTATGCTAAAGACAGCATTAGGGCACAACAGATCCTATCGATACTGACCCGTTCAGTGACCCGGGAGTGGTCATCTGAACATGAGAAGAAAAACGCCTGAATTAATTTGAAAATGCTTACATAAATTCAGTGATACTCATGCCAAATTAAGTGTAATGTTGTTGGTTTCAGCCTGGGTTTTCAGCCTGCCTTTTATGAACATATTGAAGATATTCTCATTTTCCATTTTACTCACTGATCAGAAGGCCTTCTCATACCCCTTATCTGTGACCATTCTGGGCACTGAATGGTTTGGTGGACATTTTACAGGAATTTTATTTAAATATTAAAATATTTACAGTAGGAAAAAACAAGATAGCTATTTACGGAATTTACAAACATATAAGAATTATTATTGAGATGAACAGCTTACAAAGATTACCAACCTTCAAAAATAGTATGAAGCAATAATATGTTGAAATATAAAATGTGTATAAATATACATATATGCTTGCTCACTTATTTTCATACACAATAGATAAGGATGCAGTTATCAAAACCAGATGAAAAATAGTTCGGTCCATTTCACTGGCAAACAAAGGTAATTGAAAAATCCTTTAAGTGAAGTGTTAGAAAATTTTTATTATTTAACAAATTAGTGCATTAATTATAAATTAGTAAATTCATGATTTCTGTTGCTATCAGTATTAACTGATTTCAATAAGATTATTATGCTATATATAGACGTAAAAATATATAATTTACTCATTTCATAGAATTCTTAGTTATTTTAGGAAATGAGTGCTTGTATTCCTTTACATAATGATGGATTTCTTTACAATAACTGCTTTTTTTATTTTAAAAAAGCTCAAATATTACTTTTATACGGAAATATTTACAGATGTTATAGCAAAAAAAAATCTAACATATATTTTAATTAAATAACATTTTTTTTAAAAGAGCATATTATGACCCTTCAAAGTACGTCAATGTCCGTATGAAATTTGATTGCTCTCTGTCAACGCGCGAGCGAGCGCACTCACCCAATTTTAATCTAATCCAGGTAAGATGTTCAGTTTAATTCTGCTAAAATGTATATTTCAAAAATACGATCAATCAAAAGCAATGACATCTTTAAATGAAATTTTCCAACAATTTTGCATAAAATTCAACACATTTTAGTAAATTGCAAACTATTATCAATTTTCGTATCGAAAAAAGAAGTTTAGTAAATTGAGATGCATTTTATAGAAATTTATGTGAGTGAGTGAACTCATCAAATGACAGATGTTCACTAATCAACTAATGCGCAGATGAAATTTGATTGCAACATTGCAGATACTATCTTTTGTCACTTCATGCTGCAATCATTGTGTTTCGCCAATAGCCTTCTTTCAGTTATCAAGTCAGATAAAGTGGGGGGGGGGGTTGATCTATTGCGTTTCAAATTAATGTGCGATCACTTGAAAGAAACAATACTATGCAATTCCAAAAATATATCTGGCGAGTGATGAAAACTTCAAATTCTTCAGGTTAGTAAATCTTCGAATATCGAACTGCTAAGATTTTTTTAATAAAACTTGAATTAGCAGTTTAAATGACGACTAAGAACAAAAAAGCAGTATTGAAACATTTTACAAAATATTTCAATTGGTTATAAATTTATGTTTATCAACTTGTAATATCAAGTAATTATTATTGATTGATCACATGCATGGATTTTTCTAAATGCTGTGATTCTTCAACAGTAATATCAGGTCATTTTAAACAGTAAAAATTTACAAGTATTAAAACGGATAACAAACTTCTTTTTTAGGCAGATTTTATATAGGAAGTTTACCAATTACAATGGTTTTCATGACAAGGCTGGAAATTTTTTTTTCAGTTCTTTACTGATCATAGTCCTTAGAGTCCCAAGCCACCTTTCGTTCAAAAGTTTAAAATTGAGTATAATGCTTTTCCTTGTGAACTAAAGTAATTTTATTTGGATTTGAACTAGCTTGGAATATATGGTTAGAAATGTAAAAATCTCGGAGGAGTTCGTAAATGGTCCAATTAGCTCAAAAGGGTAGTTTGAAATGTAAAAATCTTGGACAATTCCGTAAATGATCGATCTAGCTCAAAGGGGAGGGAAATGGTGGAAGGTTGGAATTTTCCTTTCGTTTTAACTTTTTGATTAATGAAGATGGAAAGAAAACTCAAGTTAGTCGAATTAGTGCATCATTAAGACAAATTAATTGTTCTTAAAGTTTTTTGATAACTGCAATAGATGTTAGTGGCTAAAAAGTTTTCAAACCCTATTTTTGACTGTTTCTAACATCAACAATTTTTGTTGCCAGATAGTAACTTATATGTAAAGAAATCCATCTTTACCTTTCTAATCACCGAGAAGAATTTTTTTTATCCAATTTTTTTTGAAATACTAATATATTTACACCCTTTCATCAATGTACTCAACCCTCCTACAATATGTATTACGATAAGAGATTTTGTCAAATTCAGTGCAGAAATTACTGTAGCTTTTTAATAGCATAATATTTCGATTATTCTATTTCCATGCAGTTCGACTTAAAAAATCCTCCCAGTACACGAATTTTGCCATAACTGAATATTCCGTACATTTTAAACATATTAGCATTGCATTGCCCGATTTTGATACAACATGGAATGAATTAAGCCTACAATAATGTAGAATGCACTGAATAAAATAATTGAATGGTGAGGAATTCATGAATTTCTTTTGTATATACAATGGTATTTTTTGATATACAATATTATTATAGAGAGTAAATTACGACTATTATAGTCTCATTGAGCTGAAAAGGGCGATATTTCCATAATGGGCAATTATGATTGCCATCAGTAGAACAAAAAAGGCATAACTTGTTTAACACTATTAATAATAAACCGTCAGATGGGATCGGTATTCCCAAGAAACACAAGTTTATTTGTTAAGGGTTCTAATACTCATTTTGAAGAAGTAATTAATGCAAAAGGGATTAAAATATGATTAAGATGGTACTGCTACTAACACTTATATCGATAACTCTTTATAAAAAGTTGTTGCTGGTATTAATTATTTGAATCAAATATGCTTTATACTCTATTTTAATTCTGCCTACTTTTCTTTCAGCGTGTGCTTTGTTTACCAACAAGGAATCTCATTACGGAGAGACATAAAAAAGGATGGTAGAAGATATAATAATGCTGTATAATCCTATTAATGCGCACTCAAAAGAAGTATTATAACTACCCGCCTTGATTGTTTCTCTCACAAGCGCTACAGGCGCACACTTCGTGCCTAGAGATAGAGGACGATTTATATCCTTCCATACACATCACAACGCAAAGCCGAAGGCGTTTTTATGACACTAGTTAAAAGAAGGGACACTGAAGAAACTTTCTCACACTTATGACCTCATATGACTCACGTCTACCTGGCAATGACATGCTTGTTTTACGAGATACTCTGTAATAAAGGACATCTTAATAAAGATGCTGAGTTTAAAGATGTTGAAATTCGATTTTTATAATAGTTATCCGAATGCTCAATTATTCTTTGCACGATTTTAAGACTATAAATTTCAATATTGACCTGGATTTATAATACACCAGCAGTACCCGCATGGCATTGCCCGTGGCATAGTATCCTTAGAATAAAAATTAACTTTTAACTTAAGTATAGCCTCCTCCCGATATAACATGCCACGCAACATCAAACATAAAAATATATGTTGAGGTTAGATTTCCTTCTTTTAGGAATACTGAGATTTGAATCGCTGTTTAAAACCAGATGTAAACAAAGAAATGTATCACTTATGCCTACCACAGCTCTTGCTATTTCCCCATGCGCAGTTTGCTGTTTTCGCACATGCGCTAATAAATTAAAATCGCAATTATAAAACTCCCTTTTTTATTTTGATATGATTTTAATGTACTAAACGCTTCTCCAATAAATGCTCAATAAAATGGTATAAATATCTCTAATGTCCTTTAACTATTTCTCTAGTTTTTGATGTTTTAATATGCAAACGCTTTCAAGAGACTTCATTTTATATTATGTATAGATCATTTAATCATAATATGGGTATTAAACAGAGTTTTGCACATTTTATTTGTCTTATGTTTATTAAAAGGAATTTTGTAATACATTTTTGTTTCATTTCCTGCTGTGTTAGAATTTACAAATTCTGTACAGGGGCTTGCTCTCATTTAAAATACTATTTTAATATCTTATAAATTTAATAATAAATAAATATTTTGAATTAAATTTTGAATTCATGCTAGTGGCACCATTTGATAATTAGTTGAGAAAATTTTTTTTATTCGAAATGTTGAAAAGTTGAAATTTGTCTAAAATATTTGATATTTTTTTAATTAATTTCTTTACAAGTCACTTTCTCAAACCGTTCAGATTTCATTTCTATGTTCTTACTTTAAGAAGTTGCATTTTTAAATATCTGCATAATTTATATTTTAATACTAATTTACACCTAATTCTTCAAATTCAATTGCAGGGCTATTCTTTTCATTCATTCACAGTAGATATTTTTCATTCTACATATGCTCATGTGCAATCATAATTATTATTAAAAATGTTCACTAGAATTTCTAAATACAATCAGAGGCAAGAAAACTTCATTTTACATTGATAAATGACTTAAATAATCTACGTAAAAACGAGATTTTCTTTAGAAAATTTCTTTAAAAAATAAATCTTGTTTATAATTGAATTACAGAATTTTATTTATCGTTCGTATTTAGAAAAAGCTGGTTCCTTGTAACCCTGACAACGACACATTGTTTCGCTGTAAATATCAGTGATTTTGAATTTTAAATTTTATGGATATTGCTCATAAAGCCCACAATAATGTATTTTTAAGTATCAATTTGGTATAGACATTAAAATCGAGTTATTTAAGTAGACTTAAATATTGTGTGTATGAATTTTCATAAGGAAGTAAGTCCCCTAAATTAATATCGCCATTAAAATTTTTTAAAAAGTTTTATAAAATATCTAAAGCTTTATTATTTTTTTAATTATTTGCTTTTGAATTGTATCTTGGTAACCTTGGAAAATGGTTATATTTAATTTCAGTGATTTCATGTAATAATCGTTCGTGATTTCATGTAATAATCAATTGAAATCGCGTTATTTTAACTTTTTATTCCATATGTTAAATGGACATGTCAAATGAGGAACAATACCATGAAGTTCAATGTTTCATCAAAAATGTAAATACATGATTAATCTATCATTGAAATTTCTTGGTAATTGTAATAACTACTTTTTATTCATTTTGTGAGCTGCGCAGATATTTATCGGAATATTTCTTCCTTAGCTTTTAATAATGGAAGAAATTTTAATGATTAGAGATTCGATGAAACAATGAAAATAATTTCGATTTTAATTTCCATTGTTGGAAATTGGGGAAAAATTATTACCAAATTTCAGGAAAAATTTGCATAACTAATAAATTTTTAGTACTAAAATGAATTTTTAGCAAGTATTTGAACAGTAGGAAATTTATTTTTATGCTGTAATAATTTTGAAACGCAACATTAAAAAACAACTTACAATTAATTAATTTGAATTAATTAAAATTCTAATTAAAATTTCAAAAAAAAATTTACTCTACAAGGCAGATTTCCACCTTCTAATATATATATATATATATATATATATATATATATATATATATATATAGAGAGAGAGAGAGAGAGAGAGAGAGAGAGAGAAGAGATAGCGTTAAGTAGAAAAAAGATAGATTTGATTTTAATTAAAAACTATTTTTCCTATCAACAACGGGTGGAAAAAAATACAAGCATATTTTAGCCAATTTTAAATACAAGAAAAGAAAGAAAGAAAAATAACAAATCTTATTGTAATAAAATTAAGTGGTAGTAAAAAAAATATTGTATTCCTACATAAATAATAAATTTCGACAATAACCATTTTAGTTATTGTCGAAACCCATAAATCTTTTTCATTTCCTCCCTATGATCATAAAGAAATTTCGCAATTTTTCCCTGAAATCGGAATAATTAAGAAAATTTATAACCTCGTTTCAACAACTCGTTCGAAACTCAAGAGATTAAGGAATAATAAAAAAAGAAACGCATTTCAGTTTAAAGAAGGCAGTTTGTTTGAATTATGGATTTCTCAACCCTAGGGAGTGTGTGATAATCAATCCCGAAGTTTTGAAATGGTGTGATTAGTTAAAATATTTATCAAACTGGAACAAAAAATCTATAAATCTTTGTAAAAAGAGAAATTGTATTAGAGGGAAGTGAATTCTAGTATAGTTCTTAAAGAAAAATTTATTTCTCCCAATATTTCCTCGTATGGAGAATTGTATTGGGGAAATTGATGATTCGTTACTTTTGATTTGCTACTTTCCATTCTTTACTTTGCTACCTTTTGAAAGTTGTGCAGAAGACTTTAAAGAACTTTAAAAAGAAAAACGAGAAATATGATTAAGTTTAATGGAGAGTTCTAAGACTTTGATTGAACACTTGGCCTTCATTTCTTTGTTTTTTAAAAAGCTAGATGCAACTTTATAACAAGAGGTAAAATGATCCAAGATAAAGAAATTGAAATATAAAAGTAATTAAGATTTTTGCATTTAATAGATTAGAAGTAAATTTTTTGAAGCATATCATGAACTTCTTTTTTCAATAAAAAAATGAAATTGCGTTCTATGTGTCGAAATTCTGGATTACTTTTCCGAAGTTAAAACTTTCAGTGTTTAATAAAATATTTATCTCTGTATACTCGTTTACATAAATATGTAAATGTAGAAAATGCAAAGATATGTAATTAAAATAAATGTGTAAAGGAATAAAAAATGAAACATTCTATTTGGAAATTTATTTTAAATATTAGAAACTCTGAATTAGAATTACACTCCTCAATTTTTAATATTATCATATTAATGTTTAACACTAGATCCTGTTTAGAACCTGTGTTGAGAATTCAGAAAAAAAATATTTAAATTGGAAAATATATTTATATTTTTAATTTATGTTCTTTGGAATTTCTATTCCAATTTATATATTTTAGATATAATAAAAGCATGAATATTTATATTTTCCAAATTATAGATTTTGAAAATTCTATTTCAGTTTATATAATTTAGTTATAAATGTATAGAAATTTATATTTCTCAATTTATATGTTTTTGACATAAATATATAATTTGGAATAAAAGGATCAAAACCAAACAAATGGACAGAATGTCTTTATCTATTGGAAATATTGAACGTTGTTTACAAAAATCCATAATATCCGTTATTTAAATATTTTGTTTATTAACTTATTAAAGAAGTTAGATAATCCGGATTTAAAAGGATTGTTTAGGTTTTTAATTCTTCGAAGAGGATTGAGAAAAAAACAACAACTCCATTTTCTGATTTGAAATCTTAGCGGCGCATTCACAAGATACACTTCCCAAATGAATTTGTTCCTACTTTGAATGAAGTATTCAGAGTGAATAAATTTTTATTGATCAATAAAATTTTTTTAGAAATATTTAAAATAAATATAATTGTTTGCAAGTTTTATGAAGTTATTATTTTAAGAGATTAAATCCACTTTTACTTTCTCTTATACGAAGTATAGTGTAAATATTGTAATCGGGGAAATATTCGAACTCAAGTTTTTGACGTATCTTGCCCTTTTAAGTTGTCCGAGTTAAGGAAGAAATCTAGATAAATAAAATTCTATTCACAGATTTAAAATTTATATTGTAGATACTTACCAAATTTTGAGCCAAATCTAAATACGAGTTGACTGTCTGTCGGTTTGTACTTACAGAAGTAGGTAAACACGATAACTCTAAAACACAATGGCTTAAATATATCAAATTTGTTATGTGATTTACACACACACACACACACACACACACACACACACACACA
>JAOUZG010048650.1:2408570-2443305 GCA_026289955.1 Argiope argentata | reverse complement strand
TAACCTTCAATACCGAAGCTCCTATTTCACTGCTGCAATCAAAACAAAGATGTAAATAAAAGATATTAAGAAAATAAAAAGAAGAGGGAAAAACGTGAAACCGACCACAGTAAAGTGCACTTGGCCTAGATAGGATCCGGCGGTAAATGCCGAGCTATTCGACACGCCCGAACAGCTCTGCGATGGAGTTAACCTCAAGAACAGTCGTTGGTGGAATTAAGATCGGTCTTTTTCTTGCACTTTTAACACTCGTTATTGTATTCCGACCACGCATTGTTCGAAACTGAGCATGGTGTCAATAATTTATAACGGTGTTCTATGGACGTAGCGGTATGAAAAAAAGGCAGAACATGATAATGGTGTTAGGGAATGAATGTCACGAGCTTTTATCTCTAACGAGCGGTTTGTCACATCGACGCTATTGAATTTCCTAATAGGGACGTTAATGAGAACATTAAGGATTGGAAAGCGTTGACGCTTATGTAACAATTAAATCGATGTAAGACCATCCATGCGTGATAGGCTGTACTGTACTGAAGGTTGTCTGTCGGTCGGAATTGGTGATGGATGGTCATTTTGAAGGATACCGGCAGACTTTTATCGCATGGCTAAGAAACTGACCATAGCCAAGAATATAAGAAACCTATTTTATAATAATTTTGATTTTAGTAATCTGAGACAATCCCCACAGAACTGTAAAAAATAAACTATTGGATTAAATACAAGTAGATAAATTGAGATATTAAATGAAAGAATTGTGTCCTACTTAGACAGGAATTTAGCACGCTGAAATAATCTAATTATATACCTAGCAGCGCAAGAGTTTGTTTTTTAATAAACATACATAAATGTGACGAATTCTGTTTTGTTTACCTAATATAGTGTCGAAAATAGTATATGGCTTTTGGAGTCTCCTTATAAAAAAATTGCATCGAAAATTTGGGATAGATATAATGTTTTTTTAAAAAAGACTATTGGTTTATGTTTCGTATAGATCTAAAGTTTTTTTTAAAAAAAATATTGGTTTATGTTTCGTATAGATCTAAAGTTCCTTTAAAAAAGACTATTGGTTTAGGTTTCGTATAGATCTAAAGTTTTTTGAAAAAAGACTATTGGTTTATGTTTCGTATAGACCTAAAGTTTTTTTTTAAAAAAAAGAGTATTGGTTTATGTTTCGTATAGATATAAAAATTTGTTGCAAAGATTATTAGTTCAAAATTTCTGAATAGCTGTATTTATGTGCTGAAATTTTAAGTGGAAAAACATATATATTCATATGTTTTAGCATGACATTGTGGCAATATATAATTTTTTTAATGATTACTATAAATAATAATGATTAATAGCAGTAATTTAAATGAACCATTGCTAATCATCAATTTATAGCAAACATTTAAGGAATTATTAAAGAATATCCTGAGATTGCTTGCTTGTATGCTGGACTAGTTGCATTTACTGACCGTCTGGCTCTGCGGGAATATTGGCTAGGTTTAGTTTCAAATGAAATTTTATGCGATACTTAATGTCCATAATTAATTTAAGATTTTATTTGTAAGAATCAAATTGTGATAGACATAATACAGTTTTGTGATAAAAATCTTACACCAGTTCTGTTTATTGAATACATAAATTTTTGGAATGAATAAAAGTTACATGACATTATAATTCTGTTAAAAGTGCCATTGTCCATATGATCTAAAGTTTAATTAAAAATTGTCATTCGTCATATATTGTTATATCATTACTTAGCGCTGTTGTCATATATATTACTTATTGTTAATGTAAACTGAACAAATAGTAAACATAATTTTTCTGCCCTACATTTGTAAATGGAGGAAATTGAATGGATAGAGGGAAGAAATTCATGTAATTAAATATCTGATCGAATAAGAAAAGTGGTTTGAATTTCATTTAGCAATGAAAACATTAACATTTTTTTTTCAATTTCAGAATAAAATCGAGCAAAAATTAAATAAATAATCTTCAAATTTTTTTCCGTATTATAAAAATTTATTGAAATCCTGTCCGTCCTAATATGATTAATCCCGTTTTAATATAATAAAAAATACATAATGTATAATATGTTTGCTTAATATTAAATGTATTGGTATACAAAATATATTGATAGTTTTAGATCTAAAAGTCTGGTCTTGAAAGTGGTAGCACACACACACACACACACACACACACACACACACACACACACACACACACACACACACACACACACACACACACACACACACACACACACACACACCCACACACACACACACACACACACACACACACACACACACACACACACACACACACACACACACACACACACACACACACACACACACACACACACACAAACACACACACACACACACACACACACACACACACACACACACACACACACACACACACACACACACACACACACACACACACACACACACACACACACACACACACACACACACACACACACACACACACACCTTAATTATTAATATAAAATATTTCAAATGTACAAACCGAAATAATCTTTTAAAATTTCTGAAATTTAAAATATTTAATATTTTGTATTTCAGCCCTTTTAAAAAATCTTACTTTATAGATTATTTATAAAAAATATTAAATACATTTCTTTTTTTTTCTTTTGTTTTTTTTTCTGCCAATGAATATGTGAAAGTGTGAAGAACTAAAAATAGCAAACAGTTCAATGTCGTAACATGATTAATTATTTGTTGCTTGTTTTCTTGCTGTTTATTTGAATAAACATTATCAACTTCCTTTGCCATAACATTAATATTCTATTATTTTCGGATTCAGAAGTTATTATGATTAGTTTCGCCTCGGTAATTAAGTAGATTTCATTTTCCTACAGAAGTTTCCCTTAAGGAATCGCAGACTCGAAACACAAAGAAATTCTCCATATTTGTAAACAAATTTCGAAATTAATAAGAAACAGCTTGAGGTTGATTAATGAGATATGAATATAAATTGAAAGTAAGATTATCTTAATGAATATTTAAAGCAATCAACTAACTGTTTTTTATACGAAAGTATTTTCAATTTTTATGGTTTTTTCTATTTTTTTGTGTTAATGAGGATCAAGATTATTAGATGTGAATATGTTAGCAAGTGGTCTTCTACAAAACTTTTTTTACAAATTCTCTAATAGAGATATTGTTATCCATACCCTTATGAATTTATTAAGAATTTGCTACCAAAAGCTCACACATAAAGATTTGATTTTGGGGGACCCTGCACCCCTATGCATAGATTGTCAGTACACTATGATGGTTCTTTATATTTTAATAGAATATTCACAATCAAATAAACAACCACTCGCTTCTTTAATTCTGCCCCATCAAATTAAAAGGAATTCTTCATTAAGTTCACCATCCCCATCTTTTTACCATTTTAAAAATGTTTGGTTTTTACTTTTTGATATGTTGTTGTTGTCGCCGGCTTTCTGGCACAGAAGTAGCGCATCTTCCTCGTCTTCCTCGTGTTCTGGGTCGAGTGCCGGTTCGGGCTTGGTCGTTCTTCTGTGCGCTATCTGTGAGATGTGTCACTCTGCCCCCCCCTGTAAAAAGGGGCTGTGCAAGCAAATGTGATGAGAGAGTAGCAAAAGTCGTACTCTTGGCCCTCGTTGGCGCTACTTCAAAAACAAGAGACGCTCCTTTCGGCTTAAATCTTCTGCTGTATCAGCGGGAGGCTTGTCCATTAGCAAGTGTCATTAGTAACAACATAAAAAGGATTGAAAAGCATAAAATTTTTTCTAGTTTCATGCAAATTTATTATTCTAAATAGATTTCTCACCACATGTATAATTATACTGAAAATTTATGATTGGAAATTTTAAAATTATAGGTACAGGATTACTGTGACCCTTCCCCCCTGTAAAAAGGGGCTGTGCAAGTAACTGTGATGAGGGAGTAGCAAAAGTCGTACTATTGGCCATAGTTGGCTCTACTTCAAAAACAAAAGACGTTCCTTTCGGCTTAAATCTGTTGATAAGTATCAGCGGGGCTTATCCATGGCAAGTGCCATAAGTAACAACAACAACAGATTGTGTTTCCCCATGCGATTGCTTTTAGCAGATTTTACAGGTTGACAGGTCTTGGAAAGTGACGCAATTTTAAAACAAACTTTTAAAATAAGATAAACTCTCATCATACGTTTGGCACAGTTTAATCATTAATCATTCTTGCATCAATAAACTCCATCGAACTAAACTTTTAAATTGCGGATATTGGGAAAGGTACAAACACTACAGGTGTTCTCTCAGCTTGAGAGAACAACTTGTGAACTTCTTTCAATGAACAGCGTAAAGGTCTTTTGTAATTTGTAGTACTATGAGAAAAGTCATGCATGTATCCAATTATAGTCGATCTATTAAAATAAAAATCTGTTAAAAAATCACAATTTTAGTAACAATATCAATTATGAGATTTTAGTTAGTCAAATTGTTGCATTTTTGAGTGAGAAATTTTTTTGCATGCCAAAGTACGAACAGACAGACGATAAACCTTCTGCTAGATTTGATTAAAAATTTAACAGAAGGAATTTTAACATTTAACATATTTACTTTAGATTCTAAATCTCTGTACTGAATACTATTCGTCCAAGCCATTATTTCTTTTTCAATTATCGCCTTTAAATGTAGGCGGAGTTACATTCAAATTTGTTAAAGATCTATAAAGTAGTTTCTAAATATGTATAACAAATTTTATTTATCTAGATCTTTGCTGTTTTCTGTTATCATGCCTCTTGTTTTCGAAAGCCTGTCAGCCAGAATTAATTTGATTAGATTTCGTTCAAAACTTGATAGAAGTCTTCAAATTTGGGGATAAACTTTCTTAATAAAAAAAGATTTAAATTATTTTATAATATATATATTATTTAATGTAGTAATGTTAAATTAAATTTATATTCATCTATCATTGTGAATTTTGATCCAACAGGTAGAAATTCGAAAGGATTATGGAGATGGGAAATTTCATTGAGATTTTTATATTTGGAAAAGAAACTACATTTCAAAAAGTAATAGGAATAACTTTTTCTGATAAAAAATAATGTAATTTATTAGGTATATTTATAATAACTAGACGAATAAAACATGTTTAAATCTCCACTATAAATACACACTATCCAGAAAAATAGAAAGTTAAAGAACTTTTAAACAAACAAAAAATACAACGAAAATTAATTTGCAATACAGGTAATATTGGCGTCTTTTTCAAAAGAACATTATCGCCAAACAACACGAGCTTATTCTGTCCTTAAAGTAAATTCCGCTTCAGCCACAAGCTCTGAAACTTAAAAATAAAATTAAAAAAAAAAAACCTTCTGTTTTTGTTTTTAAGTGAAATATCAAATAAGACGTCAAAACATATGTTTTATTGCAATAATTAGATTCTATAATGGATTTTTAAGTATCGTATGTGACATTATTAACACTAATATGTTTCAATATCTATTTCAAAGCTAAGGTTACACAATCTGTTAGATAAAAATGCAATAAAAAACAAGGAAAAGTATCCAGGTTTTTGAGAAACGAAGATTGTTGTGTTTTTTTTCATATTTCCTCTCCCGTATTATTCTGCTGCTGTTTAGGATCGGACGAGTGCTCAGAAAAATTGTGTTCCGCTTGACAGCTGATTGGCCGGACACTCTTTCTCAAACTTCTTGAAGATGGATTATCTTTACGCCAACAAGACATAAACACCGCGATTTCTCTGAAAGTAGCAAAATTTAAGTTCAATATCTTATATAAAGGTCCTTCTAAAGCTGTAAATGATAGCAATGAAGTTAACTGTAGGTTTAACACTGTTCTTTATTTCCAGTTTCCAGGAAAAACGGGAGTTTGTATTCAGAAGTGAAATTAAACCACTTTACAAAGCAAGAAATTGCAATTGACAATACAATGTACTTTTTAAAACCTAATTTCATTTGTTCTAGCTTATATTTGTTTTCTTGCAGCTTAGTGGGGAAATGTAGCCATTAATCAAATACTGAGCTAAAAAGAATTAGAATTTTGAATCTGATCCAACTTTTAAAAAGACACCTGCGTTGAAATCCCTTTGCACTCAATGGTGCCTCTTCGGTACCTTTGAAAATGGCGCATAATTTTGACGTTTTATTTATTTATTTTTCAATTCTGAATATTGAAAATACTTACAAAATGGTAAAAAGACGGAGAAAAATTATATTTTAACACACACACACAAAATTGGAGCAATAAACTAACCCTTGTATGCTGAATAATTATGCATCGAATTACTTTTACGAGTGCAAAGGATTAAAAAATACACCACTTCTTGTGACTGCAACCTATTAGTTATTAAAACAGTGTGCGGAACTTAAAGGGGGGTGAGACATCGGAAGAACAAAACTCTCTGTACATAACTGGGTCTATCCCAAAAATCGGCTGATATCTGACATTTATTGATTAGGATTTGGTAAGGGGATTTTAATATAGGATTAAAAAGTAGAGAGCAAAAAGCTGGTTGAAATGAAAAATGGCAGTGGTTCTGAAATGAAAAAATGAAAATGAAAAATGGTAGTGGCTCTGTAAACTAATTATCAAGGAGAAACTGAAAACTTAACTCGTATACTATTCTACATAAACATGGTTAAAATTGGTTTGTAAGAACAAAATTCAGTAAATAACAATAATAACAAAATTATTGACAAAATAAGGTTGCTAGAAATGAGGACATATATATATATATACAAAAAAATACAAAAAAGTGATGGAAAATTGATAAATATTTTAGATTCTACCGATTCAGTTTTCTTCTCCGAAAACTCAGTTTCATGCGGAAGTAGGCAAAACTAGTTTCATCTGGAAAAAATTATTGTGTACTCATTAGAAATAACAACTTTTTCAAATTATCTTTATTTAGGCAAATGAGCTATAATCAAAAAATGTATGTTTTTTAAGTCTTATAATTCATCCAATGTAAAAAAATAATATCTAACTCGATATTCTAACATATTATTTCCCATTAGATGCATATGTTATTTCAATAAGACTTTTGATTTTGATTTGAAGTTCAATAGGATGATTGAGCTATTGATAGCAATTTGACCAATTTAAATAAGTGTAAAATATTTTTCACCTTTCGTCAAATTATAGCTATCATTATTGTAAATAACGGTATTAGAAATTATTTTTGCAGACGCCTTTTCAAATGCTCACAAGATCTCCAGATGAGTGATATATTCACGAAAAAATGTATTAGTCCCTTTCAATGAAAATCCTTCGTTCCATATCAAAGCTCTTTTATTAACGGAACATAAACAAATTTAAAAAACAAACTACACAATTGAACTAGGTGTTGCCACACAGCAGAAGCTAAATCAAACAAAAACAAATAATTCTTAGTTATAGGTGGACGATTTAAATTAAGATACTGAAAATAATATTACACAATCATAAATTGAACACATACATAAAGCAATCAAAAAATGCGAAATATTACAATACATACAACATAGCGAAATATTTACAATTTGTTACAATTATTTATTTATTTATTCAATTCTTGCTATTTTCTCATATCGAAAACATGAGATCGAAACAATGAATAATGCTTTCAGAAATAATATAAAATTTATGATAAACGAATAACACTTGTTAGAATTAAATATAAGATTTAGAATAAGAAATGAAAAGATTTATAAAGATTTTATACATGTATAACGAAATAAAATTTATAAAATAAAGTATTTAAAGAATAACAGCGAAATTTGGAATATAGCTATTGGCAACCCATTATTAAATTTCAAATATACCATTTGGATTTGGAATTTTTGGCATTAATTTTCTAAGACAGTATTCTATTAATCAAAGGCCATTATGCATACAAGTGTCAACATGCATAACTAGATATTGTGTAATATGCAATCAACTATCATTCCTAAAGCTAAAATTTAATCAAAAATAAATTGTGAATTTTTTTAACTGCCAGGAAACTGAAACACGTGCACCAGATTAATTATACAGACATAAAAACAAAATATTTTCCCATTTCTAACAAAATGATGAATTAATATTTAAATCACATTCAGAATTTGATCGTTAAATGTAAATTTAAACATTCAGATAATATCAGATAAAAAAACATTACATTTTACTTTAATTATTGCAGCGATCGATACATTTAAAATTTTAATCAGATATAATCATTAAGGAAACAATTCATAAACACATCTAAATTTGATGAATTATTTTTACAAAATTAATCCTATAAACAGACTTCAAGGATAATTGATACTAAAAATAGCCAACTGCTAGAGGACACCTTCCGAAACAAGTTCAAAACGTTTTTCTGAAGTACAACTAGATGACCGTTCCATCCTACGATATGCGGAATAGATATGCTAATAATATATCAAGATCGTTCAATCGCGTAGTTGAAAATATCTTGTCAGGAGCTTTTCCTGTTATTCACGCGCTGGTTCATCAAGGTAACACGAGATGTCGCGCTGCTATAATTTAAATTTCGAATCTAAAATTAGTCGCATTCTAATACGTAATAAAGATAATAATTTATTTCTGAATATTTGATTTTATTGTATAAAACATGCGTCTTGGCTGTAAAATTCTTCTTTTGCATTAATAGAGGTCATTTACCAATGTCTTAGAGTGTTTCTAAATAGCAGTTTTAAGCTACAAATGCTTTTTGATACAAATAAAGTAAACATAGTAAAATATTCCATACATTTCTGTCGCCAATATTCCATTTTAAAAATTAACAGAAGGTCATAAAATGGTGAATAAGACTATAATGAATATGAATTTTTTTTTTAAATTTTGACACAGCTTTTTCAGTTTACATTATAAAGTATATTTTTTAGAATTTCAGATAAAATAAAAATTAAAATTTTCTAAGCATTTTGCTATAGAAGACACATTTCTCCTTTATACTTTACTTAATACATTTTTTTAAAATTCCATTTCTTGCACAAATTTTGCACTAGATTCCAAACTAACTTCCGGATAGGCTGGAGAATTGAAGCTTTCAATTTTGCTCAGAATTGGATAACAATGATTTATTAATTCGATATTCCGTCCAATTTTTGTCAATGAATATAACTCTTTTGGAAGTTAGTTTAAAATTAATTGCAAAATGTTACGAACATACAAAATTGAAAAAGTAAAAATAATTTATAAAAAAGGATTTAAAAGCATAAAATAATTTCTGGTTTCATGCAGATTTATTACTGCAGATTTTTATGCATATTTATTACTCTAGATAGGTTCCTAACCACATATATATTTATGCTGAAAATTTGTGATTGGAAATTTTAAAATTATAGATACAGGGTTACAAATCTATGGGAAATTATTTTAAGTTTTATTTCTTTTTTAAAAACTCTATACAATAAAACGTTTTTTTAAAAATTAAATAATAATTCTATTTTTCTATCTTCTCTACTTTATATATTTATGTTTTGCAGGATATCAAATTTCAAAAGATCATATTGAATAATTCTTTTTCTTAACCCTTGTGCCCTTAAAAGAGAACTAAAAAAGATTGATTAAGAAAGGGTATAAATAAGGAAAAAATATTTAATACTTGAAAGACCTTATTTTATTTTCTAATTTAAATTTTCAGTAGAATTATGTATATGGTTAGAAATCTATAAAGAGTAATAAATCTACATGAAACTAGAAATTATTTTATGCTTTTAAACCCTTTTTATAAACGTGGTATAGTAATTTTTTTTATTTAAATAACTATTTTTATTTTGTGCAAGCGTAAAACTTTGCAATAAATTTTAAACTAACTTCCCGATGAGCTGTATGATTGGTTTTTCTAATTCTATAAGGCCTTTATTCTGAAAATGAGGAAAATCCATTTTTATCATTGCGAGATATTTAAAGGTTTGAGTTTCAACAAGTTTAAAAGTATTGGTAAGTATTAGATGTATTTTTTTGTATTTTGTGATACCAGATAATGTAAGTTTATAATCCAATAGTGTTTACATTGCTAACTAAAAAAGGAAGTTCCATTATAACTACATGGACTTGCCTCACTTTCAAAATTAATGAATTATTGTAATCATTAATTTAATTGGGAAATAATATTTCAGTTTTCTCATACTTTTTTTAATGATAAAAACAAAATACTATCCAAATATTTATAAATATTTTTTCATTTGATAAAAAAAGGAAACAAAATCAAGAATATTCTAGTGGAAAATATAACATAACAACAAATAATTCAGTTTTATTAAGAACTTCAATGAAATTATACATTTCAGTTTATACGTAGGTATAATAAAATTGAATTTTATTCAAGATTTAATATTTTACTACATAATTACACATCAACTGGGCTAAATTTTGAGTAATATACTCGGTCAAAAATGTGTTCAATCTAAAATGGACTTGCACCACTTTCAAAATAAATATATTTTCAATACTGTTAAGAGAAAAAATTCTACCTGCCAAATATTAGAATTTAAAATTTTTTTACTACAAATTTTTTACGCATCAAAAGATTATAATAGGTTTTATTTATAATTACCATTATCTTCATATTTTTCAAAAATGGACTTGCCTCACTTTTAAAATAAATGACTTATATTATTAGAGTTGTCAGCATCACTTTTTCTCTGGCAACTTTAAGGTTTCCTCAGATAAAAATAAGGAATCAATGAATATGAATTTTTACAAACTCCTGATGTAAAAATTTCTATCTATTTCTTGACCTGATGAAATTTACACATATTATTTCAAAACAATTTGTTTTGTTTGGCTTTTCAATAACAACAGAATTTGAAAGCTTAAATAATGATACTGAATTAAATATTTTTAAAAAAACGTTTTAGGTCCCAAGTGTAAATGATACTAAAAAAGAACAAGCTTTGGAAAAAAGCAAACTCTTTGGACGATCTTCTCATGTTCAGATAAAGAAATTTTATAATCGATAGCCAAAAATCATTGAAAAGTGAAACACATTTTTGAAAACCTTCAAAAGCTGAACAAGAGATCGTCGTGGACCAAGAGAAAATTGCTGCACAGAATCATTGAACTATGGTCATTAAAAACTTATAGAGAACTTATAGACAAGGCGAACCTGAGGAATAAAATTATTGAGACAACTTAAAACGCTTCTAACAACGAAAAAAGAAAATTGAAAGAGAAAAAAAACCTTTCAAAGAATAAAGAACTTTAATCAAAAAGTCTAATCAGAAAAATGAAAGCTATACCGTTATAAAACTATAGCAAAATGTTTCAGTGGAAAATGACTCATTTGGAAAATTGGTATATACTTGGAATATTTGTGTTTAAAATTATGAGTTTTCCAGTATTTCAAAAGGGTTTCGCTTAAAATTAAAAAAAATGTTTTCTTTGGTGTCATCACACAATTTTTCTGAGTAAGTAATAGCAAAGTAAAATTTAAGCAATAAAAAAATAAAAAAAAATAATTTTTTAAAAAATCTGAAAAATGCATTTAGCTGAGAAATCTGCAGAAACATCTTTTAATTTTAATCCAATCCTATTGCAAGTTATGTGAAGTTCATATTGTAATCATAATTTAAGCGAAAATGCCTCCTAAAATTTTACTGATGACTCCAGAAATTTTTTCTTTCATTTTTATTATGGTATAGCGAACATTTTTATACTACGACTCCTTCGGTGATAGGAAAGCTGAAGATTGTCACATGAATTCAGCATTATTAGTTTACCGTTGGTACAAGTTATTTTCTGTCCTAAACGAGACGCTGGTTTGAATTCAAAGAACTTAAAGTGGACTTTACTGATCATCTTGTAAGTAAGAGATGTGAATTACACTTCATTTTTAAAAAGTAAATTAATAAATATATTTACATATTTAACTGTTAAATGAAATATGGGTTGAAAGTAAATGGTCTTGCATTTTGAATTTGACGGAAGAAAAATTTGTGAAACAATTTCAAGGTCATTTTTATTTTATTTCAATTTTCTTATTCAAATAATTCACAAAATATGTGGATAAATAAATACTAAAAATTTTTTTTGCGATTAAGCTATGCATACCCCTTATCATTTCTTATATAAGAGTATATTTGCATATGATTTGAGTAATTTGAACCGCACGTGAATTGAAAGCAAATGAAGTAATGTTTGCTTAAGTGATCTACATTGAACAGCCAATCACTTGCCGCAAGCAAACAATTACCATATTCGAATTCTCAAGAATGGAGTGTTATTTCCTCTTTTTTAGTTTCTTCCTAACCTTAAAAGATGAATTTATTTGTTATTTTCTCTTGATTTTAAAATAAATTTAATTAAAAAAATTTATTGAAATGAATTATAAACAGTTATTATAACATAATGATATTTTCTTTCACCAACAGAAAAGACTTTCGCACTTGTGTTCTAAAAAAGGAACATTAGATTGCTCTATATATTAGACATTTTACGAGCAAGTAATTCCTTTTTAATAAAAAAAAACTATGTTGGCTTAGTGTAATTAGTTTTAAGGCTATGTCTTTCGTCATTCGTGCATTCAAATTTCATCAAAATAAATGATGGTTTTTGTATTTAATTTTAAATATATTCCCATGATCTTTCACTAAATTTGATTTTTTTAAAAATCCATACAAAGTGTTGAAAAATTATATGTGTATATAACAATTTATCTTCAAACTCAATGTATTAAGATATTTTTAACCCTTTAACCGGTTTATTTTCCTTACTATCTAATAAGATGACACCTTCTATTTTGGGAATATTTTCTTATTTTGATTCAAATGGAAATCCATGGAATACTTGGCTTATCTACGTATTCGAAGTCATTTGAATACTGAATTATAATTGTTATGAAATATTTATTTTTTTGTTTACAACTATAAAATTCGATAAATCGATGCACGTACAGGGTACTAGCAAACCAGTTAAGTGGTTAAAGAATCCATACAAAGAAGCGTTTTGGAACTAGAAGTTATTTATTATAAATCGAACATAATTATCTTTTTTGAAGGACTCCTTTGAGTTTTAGTATCAGTATTTGTTATGTTTAAATATAATAAGATGCTAAAAATATCTTTGTTATTAACATTTTGATGTAAAACAGTCTTGTTTAAATTTTTAACTTCAAAACAATTTTCCACGACATACTAGAGAAGATCGTTGCATAACTTTTTTTATTTTCTGAAAATCTTACAGATTTCCAAGCAGTAGGTAAATTATAAATTCTAAACTAATTTTCAAACCTAGAAATTTTTTATTAAATGAATAATAAAAATGATAATTTGATTAATAATAAAAACCAATCTTAATAAATAGTCAAATTAGTCTTGATAAATAGTCTCTTTGATTAATAATAAAAACAAGTCTTAATAAAAAGTCAAGAACAGTCTCTTCTAAATAATAAAAATGCATCTCTCTAAAAAAATAAATAAAAATAAGTCTTTTGTTATACACCAGATATGTTATACACCAGATATTTACATCTTATAATAATATATTTTTAAATAAATGTAATTGAAATATTTTAACTTTTTATTTTAAAAAGTAAAAATATTTCAATTGATAATTACAATAAGACAAATTAATAGTTATAAAAGGGCCGGCGTCTTGGCATAGGGGTAGCGCATCTTCCCCATGTTCCGAGATTACCGTGTTGTGGCATGGTTGTTCTTCGTCTGTGTTCTATCTGTGAGGTGTATGAAAATGCTCTCCTTTAAAAAGGGATTGTGCAAGTGAATGTGATGCCCGAAGAGTCTATGTCATACCATAATCTGGCCCTAGGTAGCGCTACTGAAAACAAAAGACGCTCAATCGGCTTAAAACGCTGACAGGGCTGTTAGCGGGCTTGAAACGGGTCATAAGTAACAACAACACAGCTATAAAACGAGAAGTATTAGTAATTATTATGGCGGTTATATTAAAACAGAAACTACATAAATTTTGAGCCGGCTTGCTGGCACAGAGGTAGCGCGTCTGCCTCGTTTTCTGGAGGTCCCGGGTTTGAGTTCCGGTTCGGGCATGGTTGTTCTTCTGTGTGCTATGTGTGAATGTGCCCCCCTGTAAAAAGGGGCTGTGCAAGCGAATGTGGTGAGTGGGTAGCAAAGTCGTACTCTTGGCCCTAGTTGGCGCTACTCAAATACAAGAGACGCTTCATTCGGCTTAAATCTGCTGCTGGGTTCAGCAGCGGGCTTGTCCATGACAAGTGCCATTTGAAACAACAACAACATAAATTCTGAACTATTTTCTATTTTCAGAATAAAATAATTTAATTATTAAAATTTTTGAAATACAATTTTTTAAATCATATCAAATAGTTTTATTTATATAAACACTTGTGTAGGAATTTAAAACTATCAAAGCACAAAACTTTTACAAAACACAAATTATATAAAAAAGGCTAAAATGGCTTTTCTTTTAAGTAATTATAAAATAATTACTGCTAATAAGAAACAAAGTGATTATTATAAATTCTAAATGAGGGTAATTAATCTAATGACGATTTGTTAATAATGCTTAAATAGCAGCTCAAGGCTATTTATTTAGATAATGATATGGATAGAAAAAATATGAAAACCCCAGGAATTTCTATAATGAGTCCAATAATCCACAAAGAGATTAGTGCATCCTTATTGGATTGTTTGACAACTGTAATTACGTAGTAATTAAGTGTAATTAATCGCTAAGTAATTTGGTTTGGGAAATCTGAGTGGATTTATAAGTTAGCTATGGGCTTTATCCTTTTACTCAGTAAAATAGAGCATATTTTTTATTTCCTTATCTAAGAATTTTGCCACCATGTAAGCGAATGGAAAGATCAAATTATAATATTTTACTTTTTACGTATTTTAAATTATAATAGTTAAAAATATTAGAAATTTTTTGGATTTAGCTAAATAATATGCATATTATGGAAAGTAATTAAGTGTATTACTCTGTATAACAAAATATATTTCCAAATAAAATTTAATATGCGATTAGTTTATTATTTTAATGTATAATATTAGCTTTTGTCACTATTTAATGCATAATATTTGCTTTAGTAGAGCTATAGGCAGAAGAGTATTTTTCTGTTAATCGGGCGCCAGCTAAAAGTTACCAAGTTATGTAGAATTCCGCCAAATTTGGCAATTTTTCACTGGCCCCCTGCTAACGGAAAAGTACCGGTAAAAATTTAATGGAACATTCTTAATAGTATTCGAATAAGAAGGTATTTTTTCACCCATTTTTAGAAATATAAATGATAACTTCAGCAAAAATTTTGAATCTCGATTTTTAATTACTTTTTGATAAAAGGGAAAGAAAGAAATAAAAAAAGGAAAATTTTATTTTTAATTTCAAAATATTTTATATAAAAGGAAGGAACATTTTTTCTTGATGCTTCGAAATGTTTTATATAAAAGGAAATAATAATTCTTCTTTGTGCATAAAATGCTGGTTTTCTAATAATTTTAAAGATAACTAAATGTACGCTTTGAATAACATTTGTTTTGCTATCATTTGATATTTAAAGATATTTTTTAATAATAAAAATGTATCTTCATTTATTAACTCTTAAAATGTTTGAAAGACGTTCATTTCTATTATCTTAAAAATATGAATTAATAATTCGAAAGCAAAAATTAGTGGAATATTTTTATTTTTCAAGTATCGTTTGTATATCAATGATATATAAACGATACTTGAAAAATAAATAAACCACTTGGGCTTTTTATGTATGAAATAATGTTTAAAAAATTTTATTCCAAAAATTACAGTGTAAATTCATTTTTTTCTATTGCTATCTTGTAAAAGAAATTTCAAAAATATAACAATAAAAAATTATCGCTATTAAGATTTTGATACCAAAGAACTCTATTTCAAGATTTTAATAAAACCCTTTTTTAAAGATTTTTTCTATTCTATTAAAAGGCTTTTAGCACTGTGTTTTTCAAGAAGTTGATTATTTAACAAAACCAGTAAGATAAATAAAATTTAATTAAGAAACCAGTAAGATAATAAAATTAAAATTTAAACGTAGCCCTTTGAAAAAATCCGGATCAAATCCTTTTTATCATGTCAGAACATGATGTTATTTTACGAATGAGATTGACAAAAATCCGTTGGCGAAAAATAAAAAAAACCTTAGGCGAAAAATTGAAATTTTAGTATCTTCGCATTGCCATCGCCTTTACAAAAGCTCTGATTTAAAAAGTAAGTTATTGATTACAGCAAATAAACCTATAAAAATGTCATTTTGAGCGATTTAGTGAGTCATTTGAGTGATTATGTTAAATGAAATAAATAGGAAATGTAATATATTTTTTAAACAATTAATGCAAGCCAAAGTTTTTAAAACCGTTTGTAACGCTAAAGTGACTCATGCGATGAAACAATTAAAATGAATACAAATATAGTTTAACTTGCACGAGCACGTGGTGTTTGACAGTTCAAGAAATGATGTTCTAACATGATGCATTGAAATATGCATAGCAGATTTCATTTTAATCTCTTTATTTAATAGTTTATTTTTTAAATACTTTTTTCTTGTTCTAGATATAACTTGAAGCCTTTCAAACGGGATTTATTTATACAAAATTGCACTACAAATTTTTTTAAAAATAAAATTCATATATATTGATAGAAAAAATTCATTATGAAAGCTTCATAAGAAGCTATGATTTTTTTACAGGTCATTGGCTTTTTCATAATCTAATATTTGTTGTCAAATTTCCAATGTATTAATTTTTAACAATAGATTAATCGATTAATAGTTCAACGGCAACTCAACTATTCTTATCAGATTTATCATAACTTTACTTAAACTTATTGCTGTAATATTATTTGTTTAATCAGAGGCAACATTAAAAAAAATGACTGCGCTGCTAACGGTGCATATAATCTAATCCATCCAATCGATGTTATCTTCCCTTCAGAATTGCGCGGTTAAACGCCAACAAACAATTGTTTTGCGTGTTTCTTGCGCAAGATTTGGCGGCGAAACGGCTTATTGGTGGATTAGTTCCTTAAGAAGATCTTTCTATGGCACACGAAGTTGGCACTTTTTACAAATCCATTTGTCCTCTTTCCAATTACTTGGCAAGACTTGCCTTTTAACGCTTCACTTGTATTGTCAAGCGGCTAACCTTCTTGGGGAAATAAAAAGAAACTGTGATTCAGTGACGGGATATTTGTTGGGTAACTTTTCCAAGCTCGCTCAGAAATTTTTTTTACCATTTTAATTGTTCAGTGATGAGCGACCAAGGCCACGGAATGGGAAAAATGTATGTATTTCCTAATGGCGGAAATGCTTTTGTTACGACAGATGTTTCGTTGTTTCACGATAGGATTTAAATTTTTTGGAATCCAAGAAACTTTGGGCAATAAGAATGTTTGTGAGCCGACTGTAAATATCTAAAATCTGGATTGGTTAATTAAATCACAAATTCACTGTGGATTGAACAATTCTTTCAAAATGTACTTAAAAAAAACTTTGCTTCTACTGATAAAAAGCTTTATTTATTACTAAATTTAACCGCTGAAGTGCAAGTTCTTAATCGTTAAGATCAATTGAGTGTATTATTGCCATAAATATAATGTTGATAATTTCATTTGATAAAAATTCTACTTATAAGTATGTGTTGATCGTTTCTTTCGATAAAAATTCTACTTATATCGTACATAAAAATAAAACTTAAAATCTGATAATAAAGGCATTGTAATAAATTCAGGAGATATGTTAATTACAAAATAAGGACATTCTAAAATATGAGTTAGAACGATGTTGCATAACAATCTAAAAAAAGATTTTAAAGAGTTCAACATATGTAAAGTGAGTATAACTGATATTTTATATTATAATTTTAAATTAGTTTTTGCACAAAAAATATACTTTGAATCTATTTAAGAAATACCTTAAAATCAAGATTAATTCTTAGTTAAAAATCAATTTAAAAAATTACTTTTTTAAAAAGAATATCGGGTAACTTTCCTGATCCGTGCACACTGCGCATGCGCAATTAAAGATTATTTAATCTTGTATCAAGCCAATTGAGGATTTATCAGGACTCAGTATTCCAACAGCGTAGTTAATTTAGTTTTTTATTTTTTATTATGCGAATAAAATCTTTAATTGTTCCTTAAATGTGCTGATATAACAATTGACTAAAGAATAAGTTGTGAAAGTATATATATCAATAAATATTCGGACCCGTGTTGATGACCGATTTAGTGTATTCAAATAGACCACAGTGTATAACTGAACTACACCCAAAGTTTGGCTACTCGAGATCGAAAATCATGATCTGTAAATCCTTATGAAGAATTTTTTTTGATTATGCATATAACACAATAGAACAGATAAAACGCTAATTTATAAGCAATTTTTTTGTTGATAAACGGATTATTAAAAATTTAAAAAAAGTGTTGCAAACCAAGAAGACGGCTGAAATATGGATATTATATCTTCCTTGTGGTGATGCGATGTAGCCTCGCTGCTCTATTAATCAGCAATTATTCCAAATTAATGAAGTAAAATCTAATTTAATACACCCTATTTGTGGGATGCCATTCTACCTTTTTCTGAATCATGTCTAGTTGATTAATTTGATAATGATATAATTTTTTTATCTTTAAATGAAATATACATTTGGAAATGCACAGGAACTATTTCGTGTATCGTAGATAAAAAGTGTTTCTCTTTTTCCTGCCGCAACGAGATTTTTATTAATACAAATTGGCAACAGCTGTTTATGTCAAACAACTCACTCTATTATATTATCCATAAACAATAACTTTCGCACACGTATCTCATTTAGTTTAGCCATCTGACTAGGTCATAGACTGCTACACATTTTTATTTACCGCCCTTGTATTCGATACAATACTTTTAACAATGTGTTATCCAACAGTATAAATCAAATATTCGTTTAACCTTAAATATTTTGACCGAATATTAGACTTGTGGATATTTTGAGCCTATACATTAAAGTACAATTGTTAAAAAATGAATCAGTCTATTTTCCGTATAATCACAATTCTGTGATTGCTAGGAATAAGAAAATCAAAAGTTAATAATTAGTTTTCTCCATAGAAGCACCTAAAAAACCCCCACCCATAAGTCACTGACCGCAAGAATCTGGAGAGAGATTAATAAATTACACTAGAAGGCCAAGCGTCTTCTCATATACAGTACAACACAAAATTCTTTTTGGTACCTTGCTGTGTGTGTGAAGGACAACGCCCCGAAATTTCAACATTGTCGACTGTTTACTGTTGGACATGTATCTAGCCTAGAATTAGTTTAATTGAAGAAGACCTTGTAGAAAATGGTTTGATGAATCATGTTTTAAAACATATTGAACTGAATACCAAAGGGTGTGTCCTCACCT
Source organism: Argiope argentata (assembly GCA_026289955.1). Classification (NCBI taxonomy): domain Eukaryota; kingdom Metazoa; phylum Arthropoda; class Arachnida; order Araneae; family Araneidae; genus Argiope; species Argiope argentata. The sequence continues at coordinate 2,423,964 of JAOUZG010048650.1, read as the reverse complement.
CGAATTTTTTTTTGTATATATACACAATACAAAAAAGAAATTGATGTAGTATGGTGAAGAGGCTGGAATATGTATTTTAATTTCATTCACTTTTGTATCGAAAATTTGGTGCAGATCTACAATATTACTGTATAGGTCAAGCCTCTAATATTCTTTATGTTTTGAATAATCATTCTCACTTACATTAGGAAACACATAAACAAATTATTTATCTTTTAAATGAATTTTAAATCAAAATGTAGCATAAATATGGATTTTACTTCAAAAGGTCATTTACAGAAATTACAAATCTCGTTCTCTGGCATAGCAAAGATAAATCGATTCACCCCGTCCCCCTCAAACATCCGGTTTTTCAGTTGCTACCCCATTTATCACAGGAAAACGATTACAGAGGCCATTTCACTCCACAATTCAAAGAGAACAAGCTCCGAAGTTTTGACATACTTAGGGATAATTTTGAATTTAACAACTAAGTACATCTCTAGTTATTATTTCTTTTTTAGCAGAATATAAATATTTTGCATAAATGTAGTTATTTATTCGCTTCAATCCTGAATAATAAATTGAATGTATCAAAACCTTCTACCTTATATTTAGTCTACAGTTTGTAATATTACAAATTATCAGAAATTTTATATCCTATTCATATACGAGGGCAAATCAAAAAGTCTTTGCGCCTATTTCTTTTTAGCCAAAATACGGCTGTGATTACAAAGCGAACGTATACATTCCCAGCAGTGAACATTCCTTGAACCGTACCAGCAGTATCTGCCTTTTACTCCGAAGAGTGTCACTGCTATCAGTCAGTTAAGATGGCTGTTGTTCTTCAGACGTCCACAGCTTATGAGCAGCGAAGTGTTATTCGTTTTCTATGGAGCAAGAGACAAACGCCCATAGCAATTCATTGGGAAATGCACCCCACGTACGGGAAAAAGTTTGAGAAGTTTTTAACAGTGAAGCTCTTTGAGAAGTGTTCAATGATGGTGTCATGAATTTCAAAAAGGTCGTGAAGACTTGCATGGGAATGAGCATTCACTGGGAGAATCTGAAACACCCACCTTACAGTCCAGACGTTGCCCCTAGTGATTTTTACGTTTTCTATCCACTGAAGAAGTTTCTAGCAGGACAGAGATTCACATGTGATGAAGAAACCAAGAACGCGGTTCCACAGGTAGCCGAAAGAATTCTACCACAGGGGGATCTCTAATTTAGTGCTGCAACGAGACAAATGTCTGAACCAGTGTGGTGACTGTGTGGAGAAATAATGTGAAGTACATAGTACACTACATATATTTGTAAATATCTGTATGTACCTGTTTTTTGACGAATAAAAAATAGGCCCAAATATTTTTTGATTTGCCTTCATATAGTATAAAATGAAGTCTCCTGAAAGCATCTATATGATGATATCACAAAAACCAGAGAAATAGTTACAAGACATGCGAGATATTTATGCCATTTTGTAGAGCATTTATTGTTTTGAGTAAATAATTTTTTATCTATACAAAAGGGTTTTTATTGTAATTTAATAATCATATGCATGTTCAACAAGATTGCTGTTTTACTGTCTCTTTGCAATTTATTATTCTGAAAACGATGACAGAGAAAGATAAAGGTGTAAACAATGCTAAGCTACCAGAAAGTAAATGGAAAAGGAATTTTTAATGAAGAGTTCCAAATTCGAAAATTATTGTGATTAACCGTTTTAAAGACTCTGAGATTTAAGAAAATATCAATTAAGCCTCCTCACCTAATCAGTATGACCTAAAGCACGGAAAAATAGTGCCAAATCTTCTTCAAAACCCTGCCATCTTGGAAGATTAAAAAAATGATAATAAACATCTTTTAGGCTTGCAATAAAAACTTTTCCTATCTTTACATACACTAAAAATTGCTAAACACATCAACTCTGGCGATTGGACAATATTTTACCAAACCATTAAGATTGCTATTTTAAATAGAATTTAAAAACTACATTTGTTTCAGTATTAATATAAAAGAATTTAATAAATGTATATTTTCTTTATATAAGTATCCATATTTAGATATAATTCTAAACAAGTTTTCAGATTCTTAACTTTTTTTTTAAGAATAATAAAACAAAAACGTGTCAACTTTCCAAAAACTGACTAAAAATCGCTATTTTCGATAACTAGATATAGGGATAAATGGCCTTCAGGATTGCTATAAAAGATTGCCAGGTTTATATTTGGCGAAAAATTATCGATTTTCACTGGAATTGCAAATTATGTAGCAAATTTAATTAAAAATTATAAAAATTAGTAAAAAATTGCACTGTAATGTAATTAGTATCCTAAAATGTTATGTCGTCCAAGCTTCAAATTTTACAAAAACTGCTAAATTTCCATTTATATTTTAAAAAGCTGATTGTGATCTTTTTATCTTGAAGAATATCATGCCAAATTTCATCAAAATAAATAAAGAGACGAGTAATATAAAAAAATCAAGTCAATTCCTTCTTAACTCAAGATAGAAATTTTTTATCTTGGTTACTTTTTGTTAAATAATTCCAATTAATATAAATACTGTATCAAAAAATTATTGATTTTCACAAGAATTGAACTCTCATTCTTCCCCTTCACGTGAAAAATACTGATATCCTTGTATTTTATTGATTGAGCTACTGTTTGTTGATTTCAGATATCATTGCAAGTTGCTAAAATCCTATTTAAAATATTAAAAACTAATTAAATTTAATGAATGAATTAATATTGAAAAAACTGCATTACCATCGAGTATAACCCTTTACAAGTTAAAAAAAAGTGTATTTGAATTCGAGTGGATGAATAAAAACTATTTTATTAACGATTGAAAATTTGAATTAAAATGATTTTTAAATTATTTTAACTAGGATTTAAATAATTAAGGATTAATTAAATCCTATAAAATTAACTTTGTCGTTTTTACAACAATTTCTGACAATATTATATGAAAAAAAAACTCTTTTTAGGCATCTCAGAATTAAAAAAGACTTAACTTGCCTATTCTACTTATTATAATGCGAAATAATTTTTTTTTCATATTTTAACATTTTAAACGTACTTTATAACAGTATTATTTAATGTTCAAATAATCTTCTTTGTTCCAACTTATATTTTATGCTGGTTTCTTTTCCATTGTTCAGGATAAAATACGAAGATATGGCTTAATTCTCCATATTACTAGAAAATTTCTGCATTTATTTGGGAATGTTTTTACAAAAATGTAAGGATTTGTTTTCTGGTACTTATAATTTAACTTCAAAATCAAGCTACGATGACATTTTTTAAATTTTAATCCATTTTTAATTGTTGTTGTTTTTTACTGCGATATAATTGCATATATAAAGATATAGACAAAAAAAAAAGAAGAATAGTGCACATCAGTGAACAAAATGGTATAAGGCTTCAAAAGGAGTCTGATTTATATGAGTATAAAAATTTGAATTTTGAAAATATTTAGCTGCAGATGCATCAAGATCAAATTACACAAAATATTCAATTTCAATTCTTAGCACTCATTGATTCTTACGAAACAATTGTTCGCCAAAGGCGGTCGGTCAGCTATTGAATAAATTACGTAAAAAGGAAGCATTGCCACAGATTCTACGCATGTGCACGTACAGAAAGCATTTCAATATCGAATTCTTAGGTTTAAGCGAGTAATACAAACACGGGCAGTAAAATTGCAAATATTTAAATTATTGCTATGTATAATTTGAAAATTGTTTTCCAACGAAACAAAAATAAACATTAGACATTTCAGTTTCATTATTTTATTTCTCATTCCTTTGACAATAATGATTGATATAATTCGAATTCCGGTAATGTTCGTTTCATGCTTTGATTTTAAATTAGAAAGCAATTAGATCTACTTATTTCTACGATAAAAGGGACATTAAAACAAAAAGAGTAAAACAGACTTTTTTAGAAAATAATTCAGTTTGAAACTCTAAGAATGAGGATTACCTTGTAGGAAAAAAGAAATGAACTCGTATTTTATCTTACTATGGATAAAAACAAATATATATTTGAGTTCTAATTATTTTGATTATTAAGAGAGATATTTAAACAACAAGTGGTTATTCGTTTTAATAATAAAAGGAGAATGATAACATCTATACCAATTCAGTTATAATTTACTATTTCTGGAATGTCGCAAAAATATTTTAGGCAGTCTGGATTTCTGATGTTTGTTACATGAGGAATGGTGTTTGTCATGACAATTTTCTTGACAGCACTTTCCATTCTTTTGTTGTTGATATTATACTGAAACAAAATAAAAAAATTATATTACAAGAAATTTGTGATATTTTTTTTGCATCATAGAAATTCCTTTATACCAATCAGTTATAAGGGCCATATGCGTTTGTAAACAATAGATATGAAGTTAACCCTTTTATGCATAACATATATTTTAACATTTATTTCTACATATTTTTACAATTTTATTTATTTGATTTCTTATCAATATATCACTGACCATAAAGTTCTTATTAATTACAATAATCTTACAATGTTTGAAGCAAAATCAAATTCTAACAATTCTAATAAATTCAAAAATTAAAGAATAGTCAAATCAATATAAAAATTAGAAATACTTTAAAAAAATAAGAATAAATTAAAAAATTAAGGAGCTAAGAAAAAGCATCAAGTAATTTAAATTCTTTTTTTTTAATTCATTTATAAGCAAGATTTATTGATAAAACGTCTTTTGACATCAGCTAATACACCAGAAATATAGAATCTCTATAAAATTTATACGTTTAATAAAGATATCTCATACGTTAATCAATGTTTGTAGTTAAATCTCTATTAATTATCTTTATCTTATGTAGAATTTGATGTTCATTATCCCCTCAACAAGGAATATTAAAGAATTAAATCATGAAGGATCTTAAAATTGCGATCTTTCAGTATGCTTTGTTTTTGGGCATATAGATCTTCCTAATGAAGTCGAGTCCCATGACATTATAATGCTATTAAAAATTTAAATGTATACCTTATCTATCTTCTAATAGCACGTTATATTTTTGCACTGCTGAAAATTAAATTTTTTTATTTTTCAAATAATCTACTGAGATAATAAATAAAATCTTGTTTTTCTTGTCTTTCAACCGTTGAATGAAACATTCAATGAAGTTATGAAAATAGATTGAATTTCACAGCAGAAATAAAAAGCAGTTTTGAAATTGTTACAGTTTTGTTCTTATAACTATCCCAATACAAGAAAAATTGCACGACAGCTGAAATAATATATTTTAAAAGCGAATTTTCAATTGGTACCAAATTCCTTTTGTGTAACAAATGTTTTCAGAAGTTATTCCAAAAATTTCCAATTAGTTTTTAGCTAAGCCAGCAGAAGCACACATTCCTACATATATATATTCTTTATTATTATTGAATGAACAATCTAAGAAGTTTTCCCTCAAAAGTGAAGAAAATTACCTTTGTACTATCTTGATCATTTTATTTCGTTATTCTGCTTGAATAATTGCATAAATTACTAGTGCGTAGTTATTTCTATCACGTGACTATGAATCTTCATGAATCGTGGTTCATAAACATTTCCGAAGTCGTACTTTTAATTAAAACCGACTGTTTAATTCCCAGCCCTTCTAAGATGACAGGAGTCTTACACTATCCAAATATGTACTCAATCCAATATGATAAAGCGTGATTATGAACGCAATCGAATTATATTCTTTGAAAAGTAAATTTGGATTTTACTATTCAAGTGATAGAGACTTTCTTTTTAATGGTTTTGTTAATTTTTTTCTAAATCCTACTATCCCGGATTTAGGACTTTATATCTGAGAATTTTATTTGTCGAATTTCTCTCCTCTCGCTGATGGTGTGTGGTGTGGAGAGAAAAGGTGCCAGCTCAAGTGTCGTCCTCGTCATTTGATCGTGGTTCAAAATTACGGGGTCTGCTCCTAAATATCCCTAGTGTTGCTTTACAACTGGATTTTAATATAACTAAACTAAACTAACATGCCAAATTCCTTATGTCTGAAATCACATTAATAAGATTCATATTCCACTGTTTTGTTTTCATCGTTTTTTGGCACAGTATCTATCTAATCATCTATCTAAACTCTATCATTAGTGTATTTGCGTGAATTGATTTTATACAAGAGAATATTTCTTGTTAAGTCTGGACTAAATTTCTCATGGCGAAAGGGGAAAATAATTCAGAAGGAAGACAGTGATAAGCTGAAAATTAATAAGAATGCAGATTTGAGCTGGATGTTGAAAAGAAAGTTAATTAAAAATAGCGAAAAACTAAGAGATCGAGAATACCGACTTGAGATCAATGCTGAATGGCAAGCTGTTTAGCTTAGTTTTAGTTATATTTACGTCCCGTTGTAAAGCATCATTAGGACTATTTTGGGATTGACCTCGTAGTTTTAAACCACGGTCAGATGATGAGGACGGCACCTGAGGTGGCACTCCTTCTCCAACACCCAGTCCTCCAGCGGGAGAATGTTTGGTCATGACAGATTTAACGTAGAACTGACCCTCTTACACGACAGTTCTTCGGTGGAATCGGATCTTGAACTTCACACCTTACGACTAAAGAGCCAAGAACATCCTACCAAGGTACCTCGACTCTCGGCAGGGTGTTCGAAGCTAACAAGAATGGAATTTATGGCACTAAATACGAAATCCATCTGGAAGAAGAGAAACGGTAGGGAGAAAATTTTGTTCCTTAGATTTTACACAATGAGATATGATTGCATATGTGTATGATTCTAAATGTGTTTATAAATCTGTAATTCTTTTGAGTATAAAATTGATTTAGAATATTTATTCACTTTGTGATGCAAAAATAGGGATTAGAGAGTTACCTGGCGTAATGAGAAGCTGCAATTGTCTATTCTTTTAGAATTACCTGAATGTTTTAAATGGTTTTTTTTTGCAGAGAATGTTTGATTTAATTCAACAGAAGAGAATTCAAAAGGGAATGGTAATGGAAAGTCAGTGAAGTATTTGTAGAAAAAGGAACATGGTGGGTAATGAATGAAATTCAAATTCAGAGTCGAGTCCAGTTATCAGCTATTTACTTCATACTTATTAAGTCTTCTTCATACATACAATTTTATTTAAACCATTTACCTCAACAGCAGAGATTTTCAGACTCACCGGAATGTCTGGAACTTCCATAATCACTTCTGGAACACTCACTATAGAGAGCTCCTGTTGAATACTTTGCTCGATCCTCTTTCTCAGTTCGGCAGTGAATACGCATCCTTCGGCCAACTGGACGAAAAGGATTGATCTCGGATCCCCCGAAGCGCTGTCTTGGCACACGCAAATGTAGTCTTGTAGTTCTTTGATGTGATCAACTGTCAAAAAAATCAGACTGAAAATTAGGTACTTTTACTTTAGCCGGGCGGCAGCGAAAGTTTTCCAAAGAAATTTGGCCAAATTCTACACTATTTGGCGAATTTTCGCTGGCGCCCGGCTAAAGGAAAATTACCAAAAATTGTTTTCATGTTAATGATTTCGTAAAAGCAATATCTGATTTTATGCTTTAATTCTTTAATAACTTGTTAAATATTCTGAAGTTTTTTTAATCAACGAGAAAGTAATGACAGATCATGTCAAATCTTTTGAGTATAATAGTTAAATTTATTCTGCTAGAATCGACTCGAAATGGAACACTTTTTGATAAAATGCTACGATCAAATAAAGTCTAATGTTCAAATTCATTTCTATTTTTTCTTCTGTTCTATATTCTCTTCTGATGGTCTGTATTTAAAATATTGCATTTTTAGAATTTTGATTTTTTTAAAATAATCGAACATTATGAGCATTGTATATGATATTAAGACCTTATAGCCTGAACCCCAATATAACCCCTCCAGAAGATTTCAGATTATTTGAAAAGTTGTCTCGAGGAAGACGAAGCAATAAACTATACGCATTTCACTTAAGCAGCCGTTAATTGACCTAAGATACTGAGAATCCTAATTTCATAATTCGATTAGTTTTCACCACAGATATTTTAGTTTAAAATATTGATGTTTCAAGAATATTTTACCAATACTGTTATTGCATGACATTTCTTTCAGGGATGCAGTACTCTGTATTTATTTATTGAAAAAAAGTATATTTTCATACAACATTTAGAGTAATTTTCCCTTTTGAAGTTTATGTTTTAAATGTTTAGAAATAAGCTATTAGGTGACTTTAGAGTGAATATTCTTTTTATAAGAGGTTTCTACAAAGTGATCTTATCAGAACAAGCCTTTCATAAATATGAGTAACATTATTTTGATTAACATCTCATAATGTTCAAATTCTACAAGAAGTACTCTTCTTATGTAAATAAAACATTTCAAATATAGAAAAACATGATAGAATAATCTCGAAATCTCATTTTTTTGTAGTTCAGAAATCAAAGTCCTTTTCGTTTTCTTCTTATTGCATTTGTTCCAATCTATAAGACACTAATCAATCTATAAGACACTAATCAATCTATAAGACACTAATCCAATCTATAAGACACTAATCAATCGCTCCAGGATTTATAATGTTCTTTAATAGGTCAGTTAAAGAAAAAAATTTACTCGAGAAAGGGCCACAAATTAACATAAAGTTCAGGATCACACACGGTAACAAAATACATGTACATATGCATATGTTTCTCTCTTTTTCTTCAAGTTGTTTTACTGTAGCGTTAATCTTATTAATGAAAAAAATGCAGATATTCTTAACAAATATCGAATGAATTCCAAGTCAATGACTGTCAAGTTTAGCGATATTTGGTGACTGGGCAACAAATTTATCAAATTTGGTAAGAAAAATGAAGGTTCTATAAAAGGCGAGAATTTTGGTATTATTTCTATTTATAGCCGAGATCTATAGATTCTACTGGAAATTTCCATCGCCTGTTGGGATACTATAAAAAAGGAAGCTCTCACCTGAGGATGTAATTCTTTCTTAGAAGTGTTGATCCTGGAGGAAATATTTATGCTGGATTCTGAAGGTACTGCTATTTTTTTCTGCTTGCGTAATTTGCTTTCACAAGAAGGCTATTTATTATTTGTGCACATCATAGCTTTTATTTTTCTACCCATGTTTAATATTTTTTATTAAATTAAATCTCTTAGTACGTTCTATAATTTTCTGTTAACCAATTTATTAAAATTTTTTCCTGTACATTTCTAGGGTGATAACCATAACAATTTGATGACGTTTCACTTTTCTTGTAACATTGATTTAAACTATAGTAATAAACTACATTTCAAGCAGTACTTTTTTATGATTTGCTTCTTTTACATATATAATAATTGATTCGTTTTGTAATTTGCTCATGCTCATTTTCGCTACATTTTTGAGAAAGTTTATATATCTGCATTCTTTACCATTGCTTTCATTACCACTAACATGAGTTTTTTTTTATCTCGCATATATGCATTGTTGATACATTTAACTCTTTGCATCGTATTTTATAAAAATTGATATACTTACTTTCACTGTGAAATTTATTTGTTTTTGTATGTTGACAGCAATACATATTTTAATGAAAATGTTAATATTTTTATGCTTATGAGAATTTTCAAAAGAAAATTTGTTGTTTAGGTAAAGGTTTTTTTTATATTCATCTTGAGTATATTACAAATTATCTATTTTGTATTCTTTCTCTATCTTCTTCACTTAATATCACCGATTATATAAAAAAACCCTTTTACTATTTTTATAGCATATATCCAGACTTGAAAGAAACTTTCGTCTAAGCTGAATTATTTAATTTAGTTTAAATTTTTCTTTTGAATTAATAACTTATATAAAGGTAAAATTATTCAAATTATTACCTTCAAATTAAAATTTTTTTAGCTAATAAAATGACAAAAGTATTTCTTTTGAACATGCATAGTTCAGTTTTTGAGAAATATTTCTTACAATTTTGCTCGTTTTTAGCTCGCAAATTGATTTTTTTCTAGAAATAATAATAAAAAACAATTTAATTTTAAAATGCATCTACTCGAACAAATTAAGTGTTTCATTTTAGAAATTTATTGAGATTTAAATTTGAATTGCATTTAAAAAGTTTGAAGCGCGATTCTCTTTATCAAATAATTACAGGATAAATTTTCAGTCGAAGCTAGAGGAAATTTGCGTCGTGCTGCCATCTAGTGTATAAAAATAGAAAAAATGTAAGAGGTTGGACATAAATATTTATAATATAGAAAAATAAAATAAAATGGACAAGGAATTTTAAATTTTTAAATTTTTTTTGAAGGTTTGAGGTTTGATCTTCAGGCTGGGAAAGTTCGATTGAGCTTTTCATCCTCTCAGTGGATAGCTAAACTGTTGGACCAAGTATGTTTGGAAACCAAACACTTGGGGTTCCACTTGAGGCTGACCACCTAACCGGAGCATATGCCTTGCATCTAAAGGCCCGTAGTTAAGAAAGCAGATGTGGGTACTGTAGGCCTTACCTCACATGCACTGTTGTGCCACTGAGCTTAGTTTTAGTTAAAAAAATGTTGAAATCAATCTTAATTTTACAACATTTTCATGAATAGGAGATGATTAAATCATAAAAATTACATTTAATAATTTTATAAAACTTACTTGCAATGTATATGTCATCTGGACTTAAACGTTCACCATACTGTTTCAAAGCATTATCACTATATCAAGGAAATAAAAATTGAGAAATAAAGAGAAAAATGAATCGTGCGAACATTTTATGATAAAACTTTTAGGATACACTTTTTTTAAATGTAAAATGTACAAATAAATTGAAATGTCAAAGATTAGGATTCATACCTTCTTCCTATCACGGCGAAACCATTTGTTTCTGGGTTGAAGTATCCCTCATCATTTTGACACCAAACTCCTACGTTAATAAGTAAATGAATAAATAAATTATATATAAAAATATTTAGAAATTTGATGAATTTTCTAATATTAGTGAATTGGGGAATAGTGAATGAATTAGTGAATTAGTGAATAGCGAATGAATTAGTTAAGGGTAAATTAGTGAATAGCGAATGAATTAGTTAAGGGCAAATTAGTGAATAGCGAATGAATTAGTGAAGGTTAAATTAGTGAATTAGTGAATAGAGAATTAATTAGTGAAGGATAAATTAGTGAATAAGTGACAACTTAATTTAATGAATTAGTGACTTAGTGGTTATTTAAATTACTGTATGCTGATATCAGTGAATAATTAGAAAACTGTTTTTATTGATTATGAATAAATTATTCTATTAATAAATTTCAATAAATTATTACAACGTCTTTTGTAGTTGGGAGAAATAGATGGTAATTGTCATGGTTAAAACTCATATTTTATTCCATCATCTCTTAGCATAAGAATATTAATATAGTGTAAATGTTGAAAAAATTAACAACTGGTCATTAGTTTATTTTATAGGATCAGAGATTTTTTATCAGAGTTCAGAATATTAGGGAAATGTTTTCTTAATCAAAGTCATACCAATATTTAACTTTTTTTGAAATTATTCCAACAATTTTCCTTATCAAAATTTAATATCTGAATGACAATATTTCTAATTAGGGCTTTAATATTTTCCCGATTTGACCTTTACGTCAATATCATCTTAAATAAAATTAATTCATCCATGCATAAATTCGAGAACGGGAGTCATGTAAAGGCATTCGTGGATTCCATTCGAAAATGGGTGTGTCTGAAAATTTTTCGACTATTTCATTCTTTTTATGCAATCTACCTGCTCCAGAAAAATTCCTAAGTTTTGATGAAATATTAATATAATAAGTACTAAAAATAGAATGAATTAATTAGAATTCTAATCTACGGTCACCTTGGCAACAGATTATTTCGTGCGATAGTTGTCCTTCATTTTCAAAGCTAAATATTTATAAAATCGGAAAAATGAAAAGATAATTATTTTGAAAATTTGAGTCCTATTTTGCATTCTCTCCCTTAAGAATAAATTAAATGAAAATCAGGTTGGGTTGGAATGTGAAAACTAATCAAAATAGTCATAGTTTAAAGCTTTCAGGTAACAGGAAATGAAACAATCTTTTTTTCAATAAGCATCTTGCATATTTGGATACAGTTCTGGCCTTAGTTTTTAGTCATCTAATAAGAACACAATTTAGTGAGTTTATTTCAAGGCTTTGAAGAATTCATAATCGTTAGTGTACTATTAGTACTATCATTCATAAGTGTGTTATTAGTACTTTCATTCGTTAATGTGCTATTAGTACTATAATCCGTTAGCGTTTTGTTAGTATTATCCGTACTACTATTCGGTAGTGTGTTATTAATACTATCAGTACTATCATTCGTTAGTGCATTATTAGTTCTATCAGTACTGTAAGTACTGTTCTATCAGCACTGTTCTAAAAGGTTAGAAAATAGACTATACAGGGGATTTAAAAAAATGACATGGTAGATCCACCATACAAGGATAAAAAAAATAGGATAGAAACAGAGGGCCGTAAAACCCTGTAGAGGGCGCTAAAGCCCCGAGTGGATGTTGCGATACAACCACGAGCTGAGCAAATGTTTATTGTCTTCATTCGAGCTGTGGATGCGTTGGGGGTAACATGGACAGCGAAATGGCTGACATGCATTTAATTAACGGCATGGTCCACTGCAATGGACGAGAAGGCTTGAGAATGTGTTGAAAAAGATATCCTGGTATAAAAATGCCCTAGCAGCTCATTTTTTGCCACTCTGCATCGACGATAGTGTGAAACTGGCTCGTTTAACGTGCAAAAGCCGGATGCTGGTTGCCATTACAATCACCAGATCTATATCCATTGGATTTTTTCTTATGGGAATTTTTAAAAGGAATTGTGTATGAAATACCTGTTGAATACTGTTGAATATGAATACCTGCCGGAAGATTTGATTCGACGGATTGTTGTGGCTGCAGTGGCCACAGATAAGTTTGAGATACACCTGGCGCTTTTGAGATGGTGCGCCGTTCCCGGCAACGTAAGTTTCAGGCGTGTCTCAATAAAAAACTTGAAATGATGAAACTAGAAAAAATTTGAGCATCTCAGTTAGGCTTAACTTTTGGCGTGCATTAGTGGCATGTGAATAAGTAATTATCAATAAAATGATCTGCAATGGTTTCGTTTCTTCTTTTTGTATTAAATATTATTTTAGACGCCCTGTAGCAGCTTCAGATTGCAGTTGCGACCCTCTGCTACTGTGCGATCTTCGCTTCTTGTTGTATGGCTGATCTGCCACGTAATTTTCTCCCCGATTTTTTGGAATCACTCTGTATAAATAATTAATAATATTTAACAATTTTTTTTCTTGAAACCAATTACCTGTCCCATATTTGCTGAAGTAAGCTTCTTGCATGCGCTCATTGTTTTTGTCTCCCCAGAGGTAGATCGGGAGGGACAGAGTTGGCGTTGTGATCACCATCTCTCCTCGCTGACCCATTATTGAATTGCCTGCCGAAATGGAAGGATGGGACAGTTATTTAAAATATTCACACATAGTATACCAGAAAAAAATTCTTACACCTCGAAGGGATAGCTTGCCAAAACGAAAAGATAAAAAATTTGAAATCTTCATATAATTTACCAGAAAATACTTTACTACATTAATACTTTACCTACTTTAGATTTTCCTTAAAAATTAATTATTTTACGTAACTGTTTGATTTGCAACAAAGCATCTCATAAATACAATGATTTTAGAAACACTGAAGAATTGAAATTATAGATTATTATCAAGAATTTAAGTCAAAATCAATCCATCAGTTTAGTTTACCTTTTGAATCGAAGCAATGCAAGTCCACTCCCAATGCAGGAACTTGGCTCTCGCAAGCATAAGCTGGCATAGTGAGATTGTATGCTGAGAAGGTCCCTAAAGTCTCCGTGGCTCCTGCAAATTAAAAGGAATTTATTTTTACGCTATTACTAAATAATATTGCTTTGATGTTAAAGTATTAATACATTTAAAAGTCTCAAAAATTTATTTATTGCAAAAGAATGACCACAGAAATAATTTGTTTATTGCTTGTTTTTTTTTGACGAAATAATCTTATGCAACTATACATTTTTGCAATCTTTCATACAATGATGTGGATCATGAGCTTTCATTTTCCATGTATTCTAATACTTTCGATACTGAAATTATTGAGCTCATTGCCTTTATTTTCTAGTCTCTGAAGAAACTCCCTGTTCTTCTTGACTCTGAAAGAACTTCCTAAACTTCTTGACACTGAAAAAATTCTCTGAGCTTCTTGACACTGAAAGTGCTCTCTACATTTCCTGAGTTTGAAAGAACATTCTTCACTTCTTGATACTGAAAGAAATGCCTGTATCCTAACTCTGAAAGAAGTCTTTGCACTTCTTGACTCTAAAGGAATCATTGGCTCTTAAGCAAATTCTTTGTCTGAAGAAAATGTAAAATGAGGTGAGGTGAGCTAGGAATAGCTGGGCTAGGTGAGGTGAGTTAGGGAATTAAGATTGTGAAATACGATTTTTTAAATAGATATCTTGATACCAGGAGGGTATGTGAGAGTCAATGATTCGTCGCTATGGAGCGTCGACGATTTGATTTCCCTCCAGAAGGAAGGGTAGTTTGAAGGGTGGGTTATGGAGTACATGAATTCAAAGTTCTTAATCTGAAGACATATAAAGTAAATTGGATAGTAACATGACAATGAAACTATATAACTTAGGGTTGCTTTTAAGAGCATTTTTTACCTTTTAATTGTGGAGGAGTTAAGATTTCTTTAAGAGATTGACGAAAAATGTCTTAAAGTAAGAAAACTTTTAGAGCATTGCAGTATATTCGAACAAAAAGGATTTTAACTATAACGCACAGAACGAATTTGTTGTATACCCGATAAATGTCGAGAAAAAAAAATTCTCCAAGCCTATCTTGAATTAAAAAAGAGTCATTACGATCGCTGTTTTTCTCTGCTTTTTAAACTTATTTTAAAGTTAGTTTTAATTATAACTATGATAACAAGTTAAAGTTCAGTTAAATATCTGATTGTTACATGTTAAAACTTTTCCTTTCATTTCTTACTGAAAGTCTTGAAATAAAAAGAGAAACTTCAAATATAAAAGAAAGCAGTTGAATGCATTTGTATCGATTGAGTTTTTTAAATTCATAATGAGTATGGGAATATGGAAGATAACTATAATTTCCAGTTTGATATTTCTCAAGATCGAGGATCAGAACTGAGCTGAGGTTAACAAATGAACATATGGAAAAACTCAAAAGATAAATGCAGATTCATTGAACTTTATTGCAGAATAAAAAAAAATATGTCAAAATAAACGATTTTGGAATATTTGTCAAGTGAAATTTTTAGTGTACTTGTATTATTGCCCATTTCATCTTTTAAAATCTGTTATTTTTTTCATTCATTCATGCATATATATATATATATATATATATATGCATGAAT
>JAOUZG010048650.1:2359610-2408170 GCA_026289955.1 Argiope argentata | reverse complement strand
TATATATATATATATGATTTTTGTATAATCTTCTATTTTTTGACTTCAAGCATTTATTTCTCTGCAAGATGCGTAATAAATTCTGACATTAGTGCTGCACTTCTAAAATATATCATGTGAGTATGAATTGACTATAGATTGATTATTATAGATGGTTTTATAAAAAAACAATTTATTTTTTGCATTAATTAAATTAATGGATATGAAAGGAAATATTCTGTGATACAATAAATTTACGTTGAAATAAATTCGCAATTAACATTCAAAAGATTACTTCTTTAACAAGATTACTTCTTAACATTTATTTCTTAAATTGATCGAAACTTCGTATCTTAATACATGGTTTAAAATACTCTGCGAATAGAGTTTCGTGATACTTACCATACATGCTCCCAACATACAAATCTTTCTTCACCTTGTTAAGTAGAAAATCGTAGTTTCTGGGCTTGGGTGGACTCCCACTCAACGAGATGATTTTCAAGTAATCGAGATTCGTATTGGGGCCTGTAAAATGAGATGTCATGAGGTTCAGATAGCTGATATGTAGAAAATGATCTTTGTTATCGAAAATAAATTATAAGTTCATAATTTCCCATATTTTTTTTATTTACTTTCAAATAAAAATTATTTAGTAGAAAAATATATAAAATTTAATTTTTACAGGATTTCTTTCAGACTTTCAAAATTTTCAAGTAAATGTGAGAGAATAATAATAAATCTGGAATAGAATTAAAACAATAAAACAAATACTTCTGTGAAAGAATTACACATAAAATGATTTTAAGAAAATGGAAACCTTGTAAATTTTTTTTCTTTATTTAAAATTTTTTTCTTAATTTTGTTTTGCTGAAATTATTTATTGGTACTTTTTCGTTAGCCAGACGTAAGCAAAAATCTTTAAAGGAGTTTGACGGAATTCTACCTTATTTGGCCATATTTGCTTTAAAATCGCTGTAAGAAATTTGGCGGAATTCTACATTAGTTGGTGATTTTTCGTTTGCACCCAGCTAACGGAAAAGTACTGATTTATTAAATTTACATACTTGATAAGTGATAAAAATTAAACCTAAAGAAGTTATTAAACCAAACGAACGATATGTGTATGGATGGATATAAAAGCTTTTTTAATATCAAATTTTCAAGATTTTTTTTGTTTAAAATTAAAGAGTTGTAATTTATATTGATTAAATAGAAATACAGATAAAATATTTTTAAAACTATATTAAAGATTTAAAATGAATTTCGTAAATATTTTTTTAAATATGAGATTTTTTAAGTAAAATTCTTTTAACTGCCCATGTGCGAAATTAAGCATAAATTTCGTTTTATTATTCCAAAGCTAGAAAAATAGGCAAGAAAATAGACAATTTATGCAAAAATTCCAGTTGAATGAGATTTAGAAAAAAAATTTGCCTTGTAAGTGAACTGAATTTTCAGTTGCACTCTAAGAGCAGCTACGAGTTGATATGTTTGTATTATGCATTAAAATATAAAGGTTTAAAAAGTGAATATTTGAATACATATATTGAATTCTATAAAAAGCTAGAAATGCACTAAAATCCCTTTAATACTTAGAAATTAAATACATAATATAATTGCAGTAAACTATATGTCATAATTAACAATTTTTTAAATTTGATATTCATTATCATTTATACAAACATTAAACTTTTTGTTATATAACTTAATCTACAACATAATTAAAAGCCTATCGATATCTTTATGCTTCATTTATTTTTCAGATGTTTCATTTGTTTATAAAAGGTAAGATCACATTTTACGGCATTGATAATAATTATCCTATGAGGAAAATTTCTCATTTAAAGAAAACTATTTTGGATACCAGCATTTAGTTGCTTGTAAAAAACTTTGAATAATATTTGAAACACGATGTATTTATCCAATTTCAAAGTTTATCGTATAAAATCACGAGTTCTTAAATAAAAATAATTGGAAGTTTATAAAAGATATGTGTTGTTTTATAAAATCAAGTAGAATAGAATTCATAGGATTATTTTTGCTGATAAAAGCTTCTATGCTAAAATATTAGAAATTTAGTTCATGTGTTTATTTTTACGAGATTTCTCTTAATTTCTTTCGATTTTATAAAGTTTGAATTTTTGATCACATACTGGTTTACCAAGTTTTTGAAGCTTTTGTACATTTCTGTATTCCGGATGAAAGTAAAATAATTTATTTTATTATCATGTCAGAACATGATGTTGATTTTGAGTTGAGATTTTTGGCGTCAACAAAAATCCGTAGGCGAAAAAGGAAAATTTTTACCATCCGCATAAGCACCTCAAAACAATTAACTTTTAATAACGTGTTGCCACTGCATTTATAAAAGCTCTGATTAAAATAAACAAGTTAATGAATACAGCCAATAAAACCGAGTAAAATGTCATTTTGAGCACGTGATTATGTGAAATGAAATAAATAGGAAATGTGATATTTTTTAAAGAAAATAAATGCGGGACAAAGTTTTCTGGATCGTTTGCAATATTAAAGTGACTCATCCAATGAAACTATTAAAATGAATGAAAATATAATTTAACACGCACGAGCACGTGGTGCTTGGCCGTTCAGGAAATAATGTTCTGACATGATACTCTGAAATATGCACAGCAGATATCATTTTAATCTTTTATTTCTCTCTCTCTCTCTAGAAGATTTTTTTGCTTTCAATAAAAATTAACTTAATTAACATTTTGCATTTCTTTAATTTTTACATTCTGATAATCTTTAAAATTACTTTCAAAACTTTAACTTTCAAATTTGGAATATTAAATTCCATCTTCATACTAAAACTATTATCTCGTCTGCATATGTTGGACATTCATATTTTCTTCCAAACAAAAAATGAAATTTTTCTCTGTGTTTTGCTAAGAAATTTATTCCACGGACCTACTAAGACCAATGAGTGTCATTAAATACATAAAAGAAATGATCATCATCTCAGTTTAAAGACTGAATATAAAAATAGGAATTAAATATAAATGAAATTTAAAAAATTATCGCGCATTAAAAAAATTGAAAGTAAACATAGATAAAAAATGTGTTGGTGAAAACAAATGTAAACAAAAACATATTTGAAAGATAAAAGTAATTTAATAAGAAAATTAAACCATAAAAAATATTTTAAGAAAAAATTTCTTAAATTTTTAAACCATACAAATGTTCAGTTAAGGTGATTAATTAAACTTTCAATTTGTTTAAAACATTTTTATTAAAAGATAGATCTCTAGAAATGTAATAACTGTAAAAGTGACCACAAAACTCTATTTTTTATGGAATTAATAAACTATGTAGAAATATATTTTTTATGGAATTAATAAACTATGTAGAAATATATTATACCAAGTGAATTTTAAGAAATATATATTTACCAGTTAATTAAAAATTAGAAAATACACATTTATCAAAAAAGAGTACATCAAAATAAATATAAGCAAAAAGATGTTGAAACGACGAAAATGATATTAGGATAATGATATTATACGTACGAAAATGGTATTATACGTAAATTAAGTCAAAACAAATATCGAAAGATACAAAAATTCCTAAATTTTTAAACCTTACAAATAGGCAATTAATGTGATTAAAATTACGTTTTACTTAAAGAATTTTTATTACTATAAATACAATAACTTAAAAAAGTGATCCCAAAACTGAATAGTTAATATTAGCATCAAATTTTTTTCTGCAAGATTTATTATCTGTGGGGATATCTATAAAATTCAGAATGTCTTAAAATTATAATAAATAATGAAGAAAAAGGTTTATTATTACCGGGTACAATATTCAGGCTCTCCATATCAATAGTGTCCCCAGATGAGATGAAAATGTATGCAACTTTATTTTCTGATAGATGATTCCAGATATTTCGTCCATTTTTGCTGTACGTCGGACAGCCGTTGAACAAGAACTGCTTCACCCCTAAGGCAAGACTTGGTATGGGATAGATCCAGACAGCCCAACCCGCCTGTTATAATAAATATAATTATCAAAATGCCGTCCATTTAATTAAAATTAAAAATGATTAATATAGCTGAGAAGGAGATCTAATAGTTATCAATCTATTATTATACATTAGTTAATACTTATACTTAGTGTGAGTTAAAACTTACTCCAAATTTTATGATTAAATAATTTGGAATCATTGAAAATAGTTGCTCTAAAATTTTGTTTAATTAAAAGAAAAAGAAATTTAATGAGTAAGGTATTCAAAATAAAAATATTTAGAATTGACGCATTAATGCATCCTAGTTAAAAAATTTTACTATTCCAATTTATGTTTGGAAGTTATTATTTTTGACATTTTTAAAGTTGATACGATCCGTTTTTATCAATTTTTAGCAATCAAAATATTGGATTGGCCATGATAATTGTTTAAATAGGCTTTAAAAAAACAGATGTGACAATAAACAGTTTCATTTTAGTCTATATTTCATTATATTTGTGGCGCCATCTAGAGTTTCTCTAGGAAGTTATTTAAATTGAGAGTAGAAGGTTACTTGGAACTCAGTGAGAGTAATGATTTCAAAGAAAAATGATGTAAGTGAAATTTAATTCTGTAAAAGATGTTTATTCTATTATATAATCTTGAAATTTTTATATAAGTTTAATAATTGATTTAGCCAACATTGTGTTTAAATGTCATGAATGCTTTTGGATTCATAACGATAAAAATGACTATAACTAAAATCCGATGTCGTTAAAATAATTTCAAGCCAAAATTTCCTCATATTAATCAATTAAAAAATTATATTTTGAATGCCAGCAATTTTGATTAAACTCAAATATGAAAGTAAAAATTAAGCATGATTTTATTCTCGACGAGCAAAAAATAGTGTGGTCATTTTCAGCTCTTATTTTAAATTACTTTAAATACTTTTTTATTTTAGATATCTAGTTTTGATGTAAAAATACGCAGTGTTTAAGATATTAAATGAAATTATATTACTACATGGGTTTGTTATGAGTCCATTGTATTATGCATGATTGACTCATGTTTCAATGGAGAAAGAACATATTTGATTTGCAGGAAAAAATTAAATTTTTTTAAAGATAAGTAAGTTAAGTTTCTGTAACATTAACCGAATTTTAAGTCTGTTTATGTTACAGAAATTCACAATTTCAAGAAGGAATTTGACTTCATTTTCTTTAGCATATGTCAATAAGTTATATCTGAAATCGACAATATGATAAAATAAACTCTTATAATCACTAGGTCCATAAAATTACTCTGAAAATATTCAGCTTGTAAGGTGTGGCAATAAAGAATTTATTTGTGTTACACAAATTCAAAGTTACCCGCGGTTTCTTTAGTATGTTTCAATCCGTAACTGCCCAGGTAGGCAGTAAGATGAAAGCTACCTTGTGTATCATTAAGCCCAGTAAAATTATCTAGAAAATATTTATGATCTTTTAAAAAGTTATTGACGTATTTTAACAACCTTTAGATTGTATATCAATAATTAAATCCCTTATGCTAAATATTCAATCTTTAAACAATAATTTTTAAATTTTAAGAAACGCTTTCTAATGTCATAAAATATTTACAAATTCGCAATAAGTCAGTCCCGGGTAATGCGTGTATTTGCTAATATATAATGTCATTTTGTCTTGTCTTTTTTGATGTATATCTAATCTCATAAGCCACTGAAAATACTCACCGGACTGTAATTGCCAACGACATCACCACTTTTCAAATTCAAATGTAGAACATAGTCCCTCATTAATCCAAGGAACGCCTAATAAAAAGAATAGTTGAATTAAAAGAATAAATAATTTAACTATTTTTCAAGCATACAAATTCGATAATATAAATTATTAATTTGTTATAAGACATTAAAAAGTAACTGTTTGAAATTTGTACTATGCCATATTATTGTTTTAAAGCAAATTAATTCTTATGAAATTCAATGTTCAGTATTCAATATCATAGTGAATAGTATTAAAAAACATATAAATAATCAATATTCAAACCCATTAAGTAAGAAAATAAATATAATATTTCATATATACTAAATGCAACAAATTCTATGAATGCAAGGAAATTTTCAAGAAATTAACAGTTTCTTCATGAATAAATTTTTTAGAGGAAAATGAAAAAAAAAATTATAATTAAGTGGAGATAAAATACTGATTTTTGACCTTTATTATTTGAATCCCCTTCTATTTGTTTAGTTTTATGTTTAAGTAATGCTAGGTGTAGAATCTTATTTTCCATTTAAAAATACAATTCAATTGTTTTCAACTATCTTTTTATAAGAAATTGTATTTTTTGAGGAAAAAAATATTGTTACAAGCGGGCGGGCGGCACGAAAACTCGCCAAGGTTGGCCACGTTTGGCGAGGAGCCTCGCGCCAGCTTGATTGGTTTGGCGAAAGGAATAATCTAGTAGCCGCTAGATTGTGCGCGATGTTTTGAGAATTTCCACGAGACTCAGGTGCACGCGCTTCTCGGCTATATAAGGACGAATAGCCGGCGTGAGTTAGTTAGTTGCTATAGTGATTTGATCGAGTTAGCTGAGAGTTTGCTCTGAAATAAAAAGTGTTTCGCTGGACCAAAGGGATTTGTGAGCTGTGTTTGCGTTTGCTGTTAACGCTGTGTTATTGAGCTCGCTGCGATTTACTGTATCTGTGCTATACGATAGCTGTTTTGCAGTCTGTTTTTATCGTACGTAAGACTTGAATTTACGCTGTTATTGACTGTTGACTGCTGAATTGTATTTATCTGAAATTTTTACTTTATTAATTATCCTGTAAATAACTGTAAATAGCTGTAAATAAATTTGTTTGTGCTGTCCTCAACTAAAGTCCATTCAATCCGAACCCGATAAGCATAAAAACGTAACAATATATAATAAATTACAAAGAATAATATTGGTCAAAGTTAAACCAAAAGTAACATACTAACTTAGTCTTGATTTTTTTAGAATCCTCTTTTATGATATTGTACTTTCTAAATTTTTTTTCTAAAGAAATAAAATGCTTATTAATACTTTGAAGAATTAAATGTCTTTCTCTTTCTTTTTTTAAAACAATATTTGAACCTTCCATTAATGCTTATATAATTAATTTTTTTTCTATTTTTTTGCCTTTGGCGTTGATCATACTAGAAGTCAACAATCTTTTTAATCTTAGAATCTTTTAATCTTTTATTGAGCTCTTTAAATATTTCTTTAAGCAAAGGTGGATAATATCCCATTTATAGTTAATCCTTTTTTAAAAAAAATTATGGTTAAAAATTTAGTAATTTATCAGTAGTAATGAACTGAGTCTTGAAAATTAAATGAAAATGTAGAGAAGAAACGAAGATCTAAAATCTTCTGAAAAACTTATTCATTCGTTTTGACTAGAATATGTTTTCAATGTACATCTAAAAGTGATCCAGTCAAAAAGTCAATACATAATGTTCGAACTCGCAGCCAAAGGTATGGGAATCCAACACCATACGAACCAGAGTATTCCGGTCTCATGATTGCAATTACTATAAATAATTATCATATAAATTATTTATAGAATTAAATTTTCAACGCGAAATTACAAAGAAAAATTATTCTAGCATTGAATTTTCAACGCCAATTGAGAATTTAAAACCAATTGTGGCTACGAAAAAAGGGGGGGTTTTCTACATAAGTTGGAGTACGCAATACAGATTAGAAATTTCTAACTTTCTATATTCTGTATTATTTTAATCCGAAAGTACTTCGAAAGGAGTCGGAAAAATCGATTCATTAACAATGTTTGATTTTAAATGAATCGAGCATTATGAAAATAAATAGAATCGTTTAAAATAATAGGCCGAAAACATGTTAAGCCAAACCTTATTGGCGTCGGGAAAAAACAAACTGAATTCGTTACTTATTTGGTGACGGAGAAATGAAGAATTTTGACGAGAAAGTTAGTTTTTAATTAATTAATAAAAAAATTACGGAATTAATATTTGAAAAAACGGCATTAACAACAAATGTCATCCACTATAAGTTAAAAAAATTACTTGAACTGGATTGGATAAATAAATAGTATTTTATTAACGGTGTGTGGGCTTATAGTAGGAATTGAAAAAAAATGGCTTCTAACATCCTTTACTGTAATATTTGAAAATAATAATAATAAAATAACTTCCTACTGCAATATAATCATTGGGGATTTCCATTACTACTTATTTTTTTATTATGTCTATACATAAAAGCATATCGACATTCTTTATGGTAATTTCTCAATTTGTAAATTAAATTCCTCACTTATGGATTGGAAATAGACTTTAATTATGGATTTGCATATTCTAAGAATTCTAACATTAAAATTCAACTCACCACCTGTGGATGCACCACTCCTTTCGGAATGCCGGTTGTACCGGATGTGAAGTTGATAATGCCTGGGTGGCTCGAAGGAAGTTGTTCGAACACCAGATCAGGCACAGAGCCGTCAGGAGCTCTACCACTCTCCAAAAAATCTTCTAAAAAGACTCTGCAAAAAGGACAGTTTAATTTTAGCTAGAAACTAAAAAATCACAAATCAATTAATTTGAAATTTATGGTCAAATTATTTATTGTATTTTCATTGTTTCAAAACCAAATATAAATCCAAGAACTAGAATATAAATTTTCATTTGAGAGAATTTGATAAACAATGCTGATAAAGAAATTAACTTCACAAACTTTTCTACCAGTATGAACTATTAAATCATAACGCAGAATTTTAAAAAGAAATAGGGAGAAACAAAAGTGAAAATTTATGATTGGCTATAACGGATAGTGTATGTTAAAAAGCTGATGTTTATAAAAGCACTGATTTTAGAGTTTTTGCACATAATAAATGTGCAATTGAATTATAAGAATAAGTAATATAAAAAAATATATAATCAATTTCTATTTATGTGAACAAAGAAAGATTTCATTTTAGTTACTTTTTATTAAATAATTACAATTGATATTAATACTTTATCAAAAAAAAAGTGATTTTCGCAAGAATCGAGCTCGCATTCTTCACCTTCACGCAAGGAAAAAAAAAAGCTTAAATTATTGCATTTTACTGATTAAGCTACTTCTTGCTGATTTCATATTTTATTAAAAACTACTAAAACTCTATTTAAACCATTAAAAGTTAAACAAGTATAACGAATGAATTAATATTTGAAAAAAAAAAACTGTATTGACATAAAATGTCATTAATTACAAGTTTTAAAAAATGTATTTGAACTTGAATGGATAAGTGAAAAGTATTTTATTAACGATTGAAAATTTGAAAAATATTTATATAGGGACAGTATCAACTAATAGTAAGAATTAAAAAAAAAAAAACTCAGCAGAATTTTTGTAACGCCATGTTTTGGTTCGAAACTAATTTAATATTATTTTAATTTTATTTTTCATGAATTAATATTTGAAAAAACTTTATTAACATTGCCATCCATGTAAAATTTAAAAGAAAAAATGTATTCGAACTTGAGTGGATGATTATAAAGCATTTTATTAACGATTGAAAACTAAAAATTAAAACTGGAATAAAATTGTTTACCCATTGGGGATACTGGAAAGGTTTTGATAACTTGTATTTTCAGTCTGGCGCACAATAATAACTTTCTCCAAATTTGTAAGACCTGAAATTATTAGTTCAATTATTGAAAAGTAAATAAAAAATTAATAGTTTATATGCCATTGCAAAAATAGTATAACTAATTACATTTTTATTAATATACTTGAATAGATTAATTCTTTTGAAACACATAAATTGAATGGATATTAATCAGCTAAGCGCACACACTTCAAATTCAACATATGCAGACTGTTTTAAATAGACTGTTGTGTCGCAAGTAGTTTAATTTAATCTTGTTTATGTCTTGCACTGATATTATTGATTATTAATATATCATTGATTATCTAATTTATTGCGCTAATATCATTGATCATCTTATTGATTGCTCTAAGGTCACTGATCATCTAATTGATTGCACTAATATCATTGACCATCTAATTGATTGCTCTATGATCATTGACCATTTAATTGATTGTACTAATATCATTGATCATCTTATTGATTGCTCTATGGTCATTGACCATTTAATTGATTGTACTAATATCATTGATCATCTAATTAATTGCACTGATATCAGGGATCATCTAATTGATTGCACTGATATCAGTGATAATCTAATTGATTGCACTGATATCAGTGATAATCTAATTGATTGCAATGATATCATTAATCCTCTAATTTATTGCACTAATATTATTGATTGTCTAATTGCTTACACTAATACCATTGATCATCTAATCGATTGCACTAAAATAATTGATCATCATCGCTCTCTTCACATTGCTCATAAGGAATAAATATAATTAATTATATATTTTTATAATGACAATTATCAGCAATGTGAAGGTAATTTCGTACGAATTATTAATTTTGAGACTTATTCGTAAGCAGAGCCATGTCTCCACCCCTGTTTCCGAATTTTTGGGTGTCAACAGTTGGAGGGCATTTGACACAGAAGAATTTGGCCTCCATTAAAACATCTTTCACAGCGAATTTTTCCGTGGATCCGGATTTAGAAACTGGAGCTCTCATCTCTAATGCCGATTTACATCAATCAAACCATTGCGATCTTATATTGAAATTCTTTATTTTATTTATAGGTTTTAACAAATTGTTCATTTTTTTTTAGTTTCTTGTATTTCTGTTATTTTAGTACCCGTTTAAAGTTCAATTCACATACAGTTTACGTTTCGATTTTTTTGGGGAAGGAATCAAGTTTTGTGATGGCTGTGCGTTAAATTAATTGGTTAACACACCCATATATTAAATACTTTCACTATGATAAATTTCACTGTCTGTACGCTATTGCAAATGCTGTCGGACATTTAATCGTGTTCTTAGTTATTTTATAGTTTAGAATAACTTAATGCCTATTTTCCTTCTGCGAAATGAGTCATTAATTCCAAGTTTAAATTAACATTAAAAAGTTAGCACCGTTTAATAGAAAATTAAGGAACAATGACGCTTTACAACATATAATGTATTCCCATTTCCTTAAAGAGTTATACAAAGAAGACAAAAAGGAAGAAAGAGCATGAACATATCTTCCAACGAAATAATAATAATATAGAAAGATATAAAACTTACCGAATATAAAATTTTTTATTATACATGTTTTGTCAATTTTGGTGAACTTGTAAAGGATAACATTTCATGGTAATACATTTTTTTCAAATGTCAATTCAATAATTAAATTTAATTAACTTTTAATGTTTTAAATAGAGTTTTAGCAGTTCGTAATGAGTACTGAAATCAACAGGCAGTGTTTCAGTCGGTAAAATGCAAGGATTTCAGTGTTTTTTGCGTGAAGGGGAAGAATGCGAGTTCAATTCTTGAGAAAATAAATCATTTTTTGATCAATTATTTATACTAACTGTAATTATTCAATAAAAAGTAACTAAAATAAATTTTTTTCTGACTTATATAGGAATTGGTTTAATCTTTTTATATTTATTTGCATAAATGATTAAAAGTAGCATAAATGAAATAACATTTTGCCATAATGACAACCTTTAAGGTTGATGCCTGGAACAGTTATATCTCTAATATGGCCTGTCGCGTGAAGATGAAGTCCACATGTCAGTGATTAAAGAACTGCATTAATTTTGAGTTTCAGTTAATTAATGTATCCCACCTCCCTTTTTAAATTTATCTTTATTATTTCGAGATTTATCCAATGACTATAAACACTTACCTTCAATGACTGTCGTTAGATTTTCAATAGGGAAGAATTCTTCTTCGCCGAAGAGGAAGTAATCTACCACAATGATGAATTTGGGTTGGATCACTTTCATCATGCTGGACACTGCCTACAATGATTGCATCATTCTCAAATTAGTGATGATTGGCTTATAAGATAATAAAATACAATATAAGATTTCATATTCATATTTACTTAAAAAAGTTTCGTAATGAAATATTTGACAGCAAGTAAATTTTTTTAATTAAAAGAGTTATTGAACATAAATGAAATTAAAAGTAATCATTCTTTTTACTAAATTTGTAAGTGTTTAGGACTCAGAATAAATTTTACAAAATTAAGTTTAACTTACTTAACAAAGTTTCTTACTTTCATATAATGGATTTTAATTGTGAAAAATTGCAGCATTTTATTAAATTCTGATTTGATTAAATTTAGAATATTTCAAAATAAATTTTCATTTGATTTATAAATATGAAAATTATAATGAGGTGAATGTATATTAAAATAATTTAATTTATTCAGGACAAATAAATAGATCCAAAAAAAGATAGAAATTGAATTGTTCGTGAAAAAAAATAATAATCAAGGCGACCCTTGATTATTTTAACCCTTTGCACTACGAAAAATAATCAGAGACAAAATTATTCACCTAATACAAAGATTCGTTTATTGCTACGAAAAATAAATTTACATAATTCTTTTAAGTCGAATTTTTTCGAGGAATTAATCTACATGTCTTAACCATTATGTAGGCGTTTTTAACAATTAAATTTGAAAAATAAATAAATAAAACGTCAAAATGATGCACAATCTTGAATGGTAAGTCAGATGCACCATCGGAGTGAAACAGGGCCCGACTAAGGCAGGGGCATACGGAGCATTTCCTCCGGGATCCCACATAAGTGGGGCCCCCAAAATCGAATAGAAATTTTTATTTCCTTCTTTAATAAATGATCTTTATTACTTAAGTAGTGGAGCAGATGGGGTCCCAAAGAAGTTTTTGTCCCGGGCCCCAACTTGGCTAAGTCGGGCCCTGTGTGCAAAGGGTTAACAGACCCCTAAACACGATGGTTCTTAGGTGGAGTCCAGTTTCAAACGTGATATCCTAGAGCATAGGGGACAAATTCCTTATTCCCAAGCCACCGCGGCCCTTATGAAAAAATAAAAAGAATTAAATAATAAAGAATTAAATAAATGAGGCAAAAAAAGGGGAGAATAAGGGAAATTGACCAAATGTGCAATAAGAAATGGCTAAAAATAAAATAAAAATATTTATGAATGTGAAATTATCGAATTTTATCGTTTTTGTAAAAGTAAAAAGATAAAAAAGAATGATTTGAATTCTTACTCGGGGTCCGAGGTAAGGCATGGCAGCTCCCCAAATGGCACCGATGCTCAGTGCAGCCAAAAAGGCGAAAAGAGCCTCCTTGATGTTTGAAATGTATCCTGCGAAAGGAAAAGATAAAATAAAAAAGGCACAAATAAATGCTATTTATTGAATAAACTGCATAAAATGGAAATTGGTATGGAAAAATTGAGGGACATAAAATTTTATTTTAAGAGTATTTCAGAATTGACGTTTACTGTTGAATTCTAATTAATCCAGCAAATATCCAGCTAATTATTTTTGTTTATTTTGTTTATATATCCCTTCTTTTACACGAGTTAAAATATTTTTTAATGAAAATTTGAAAAATCTAACTGTAAAATAATGTAAGTACCAAAGTTACACGAAATGCTATTTTTACTTTTTACAAGGTTTTGTGTCAGTTATTTTTCCGAATAAGTCTCTGATATAAGTCTATCTGTATTGTAAGTTTGATTTATTTGATTTTCAAAGAAAGTAAAAGTTCTATATCCCTGTTGAAAAAAAAACCCGATTTTGAAATGAATGAAAATCATTAAGTTGCAGGAAAATCCTGTCACACAAATGAATTAAAGTAAGCTATAGTCAAGGATTTTCACTAAGGAAAAAAAGTGATAGTAGAATTTAAAAACTACTTATAAGTATTTTTCAGGGGGTATGTTCTATCACGGGATTTTTCAATGTTACAAAGTTTCATTGTTATTATGCAAATACAAATTCGGACAAGTTTTCCTTAAAGGTCCTCCAAAATTCGACAAACTCTTTATAAATAAGCTAGCAGATGTTGTTTAAGTACTCTTAAGTTCGTTATGAACTTTAGAAACACTTACATTTCCTCTTTATAATGGGTGATGGTAAGAAAAACAAGTACACGTTACATTAGTAATAAGATTAATTAAACACACTAACGCGAATATATGATAACAATAGCATCTATGGCAATTATTAAAAATTCGTATAACATTTAAAAATAAAGACTTTTTTACCAATTTTTGTCAAGGTGTTTTTTTTTATAATTAAGTCATTTACATGTTGTTATCTTTGTTATTATTATTTTTTGAATTTTTAATTTCTATAAAACACTTTCTGATTTTTAAAATTTTGTTCAACTGATAGCACTAATCGTGAAGAAAAAACTTTTTAAGAATGGAAAAGAACAAGCAAACTAGCAAAAGAGAAAAGCATATAAAATTCAAAAGAAAAGTAAACCGAATTTGGTGCATTATCAGTTTCTTTCCCTTTTTTTCTCCTTTTCTCTTCTCTTCTCTTTCTTGCGCGAAAATAAAACAAGTAACATAATTTTTTTAAATGTCAATTTCTACTTAGGTCAACAATTTTTTTTATTTTATTTTAGTTATTATATAATTATAATTAAATAATTAATATAAGTGATTTTTTAAAATATTATTGATTTCGGAAAGAACTGAACTTAATTCTTAATCTTCACTCGAAAAATACTGAAATCCTTTCATTTTACCGATTGAGCTACTGCCTGTTGTTCTTCATTACAAACTGCTAAAGCTCGATTTAAAATATTAAAAATTAATTGAATTTAATCTATGAAATAATATTAAAAAAATATTAACATCCCGTGTCATCCACCACAAGTTAAAAGAATGTAATTGAACTTGAGTGAATGAATAAAATTATTTTATTAACGTTTGAAAATTTGAACAAGATATATATAGAGAGAGTGTGAACTAACAGTAGATATTGAAAAAAAGCATCTATTCACCTATTTATCTATAAATATCCATTTTATAGAGGATATTTCTTATCCATTAAATATTAATTATAATCAGTCGTTAAACACATAGAATTTTTTTCTTTATACAAAAATCAAATATAATCGAAATTTTATTAATATTCATTTGTTGGAGAAAAACGCTTTGTTCATTTTCTCACTAAAAAATTTGCTTTTTTAAATAAAAATGCGTTTTTTTGCCTTGTAATATTCTCTATAATGAATAAAAAAAGCATTTCATTTCAAACCTTTTTTTTTATTCTCACTAGCGTGAATATTTTGGTTTTATTGAAAACCACTTTAGCTAAATTTTGTAGGAACTTATAACCAGAAAACAAACAACTCACCTCCTATTCTGTCTCCCTGACCCAAACCCTGCTTTCGAAAAGCTGCAGCAAAGCGTTTTACTTCTTCGAACATTTCTGCAAATGTCATTTCACCTTTGTTTTCGAACTCATCTGAGAAACAAAAAGAATCATAGTGATAATTTCTTAATTATAATAACCAACTTTTGGAACAAAAAAAATGAAGACAAAATACCCAAAGAATGAAAACGAAACGCATATTCGATTAACAGTATCAATTACTTATGCAGCCGGCTTCCTGGCACAGAGGTAGCGCGTTTTCCTCTTTATCTGGTCGTGCTGGGTTCGAGTCCCGGCCTGGGTATGGTTGTTCTTCTGTGTACTATTTGTGACGTGTGTGAATACCCCCCCCCTATAAAAAGGGGCTCTGAAAGCGAGTGTGTGTGTGTTTCATGCTCATATGAAATAGAAGTAGGACTCATGCCCTCGGGTGCTCAGAGGTTCATACTCTCAGGAGATAGTGCACCCCTCTCTCCTTTGTAAAGTGGACAAGTCCTCATGATTATCAGTTATTTACGAAAATAGCTATTGCAAGATTAATTTAATGAATTTAAGATTTTAAAATTCTATAAGATACTGGATGTATATGCAATTTTCAACTTTGTTGGAGGGGACAGGGGGAAGTTTTCAATTCTCAAAAAGAATTGACAACGAATACAAAGGAATGAGTTTTTACTAATGTGTCTTAAGACAAATTTTAAATGGAAATTTAATTATGTGATAATTTAAATTACAGCTTCAATGGTCTTGGTACAATTTAAAGCAGTTAGATATTGGATGAGTTATATTTAGGTGGTTCTGGTTATTGGCCAATCAAAAGTTATTGGTCACAAGAAAAGACACAAATGTTGGAGGGTTTAAAAACAAAAATAAAAAATCCTGTAGAATTATAATTTATGATAGAGAGGAAAATATTCTAAGTACTTTTTTATTATTTCGAAGTTCAGAGACTTACCAGAAAACGACAGAGCAACTCTGTCGTCTCGGATCCTGAGAAAGGTTTCGGCCATATTAAATTTCGCTCCGCAGAACCATTCATTATCTAAGATGCCTGCATCAGTCTTCCTAAAAACCTATCAATAACTAATGATTAGCCACAGAATTAATCCAACTGCACATAAAGAAAAAAAGATAAATTATATGAAAATAATTGTCTAAATATTGTTTCTTTAATAATTAATTTGACTACATTAAAAAAATACTAAATCATTTATGAATTTTTTTTAAAAAAATGATAAATTACATGAAAATAATTGTCTAAATAATGTTAGTGTAATCAATTATTTGACCTTATTCAAATAATATTAAATCCTTTAAGAATTTTTCAATAGGTTGCCTAGTGAGGCATTGCATGCAATTTCTGCACTCTCCAACATGCAAACCAATATACTATTAAATAATTCAAAACAAATATGCTATTAAGTAATACAAAATCAAATAGAATAAATAAAATCATAAGAATTAAAGACCAAAATACTACTATTCAATAATCGAATGCTTTGATGGTAATATAAAATTTTGAGAAAGATTTAATAAAAGAATGAATTTACAATCAAAATTAAAATAGATTGATTAATCTTTGGCTTGAAATATACATGCACTTAAATGGGTTTTATCAGGGGAAAGGCACACTAAAAGCTAAAAGGTATATTTTTTGGGAGGAATTCTATTAATAAAATAAAGCTGTAATTCCTTGGGCAACTTTTCAACAAGCATAAAAATTTATTAGAATAAACATCCTATTAGTACCAATAAATGCGTGTTGATACCTTAAAATTTTGCAACTTATGATATTTTTTTCATTAAATATGCATCAGAAATTATAATTATTGAGAATATAGCGATAGTAAAAACACGAATAACAGATTTTTGTATATACAAAGTTTGATCTTGCTGTTTTTTGCTCATAAGTCAGATCGTGCATGGCAAAGAAATCTTAAATTTCTTTTGTTTTATTCCAAAGATTTGTAATTATATTTATTATATCAAAGTAAATAAACACAATGCTTTAGTGATCTACTTTTATTTATTATTATTATTATTATTATTAATAATAATAATAATTATTATTTATTAATTTTAATAATTATTTTATTTAATAATATTATTAAATTTAATATCTGCTGTAATCTCCTCGAAATGAGGATGAGATGCTTCCGGAATGGTGGTTGGATCTCTCTACCAAGGAAGATACACAAATAAGTATGGGTTAGGTTCTTTCCGTCGATGATGGTATGTACTTCCTTCGGGAAGTGTAGTACGGTGGCCATTGATGGCTTTTAGGATTGAACCACAGTTTCTACCAGTGTTGCGGTTGTAGTGGTTCGGTCATTCAGTTTTATGGTTTTAATTCGTATGCCTTCGAGATGATCGGTGAGTGAGTGACATGACTTAATATCTGCTGTAACTGAAATTATTTTATATCTGAAATTTGTTCTAAGATTTCTAAAAGTTATTGCATTTGAAAAAAGCGAATGTGATATTCTGTTGTTGAATTTTTACAAATCGAAACGGAAGCATGGTGTTAAAATACAATTGAGTTAAAAAATTGATCATCTCGTTACAATTATTCAGAACTTTATTTGAATTGTAATTTTCGGTAGTGTTTGTAGATAATTAGTAATCAATTATGCCAGCGCCTTGACATATGGACAGCACGTCTTGCTTGCGATCTAAGCGTTCTGGGCAAGGTTTTTCTATTTCTGGACTTTATCTGTAAGGTGTGTGAATGTGCCCCCTGCAAAAATGGGTTATGATAGCGAATGTGACGCATGAAGTAACTAAGTCGCACACTTGACGCTAGTTAACGCTTTAAAAAAAACAATTCACTCGGCTTAAACAGCTGACAGATAACTGTAGGCGGACTTATAAAGTGCCATAAGTCACGACACAACATAATAATTTATACCTAAAAATATTCTAAAAATTTTCTTTCATTATAACTTCTGAAAAAATATTTATGTCAGGTGGACAAAATATTTTTGTTTAATTATGTAACAGTATTTAAATTAATTTAGAATGCTGAAAATTCTGAAAAACTTTGAAAGTTGTTATGACTATTAAAAATAAATGAAGTAATCCGGTTCCTTAATAAATTTTTTTCCAAGAAAATAATTTTATCGAATGATGATTTTAATAACACTGAAAGTTTTAAATTTATAGAAAATTACTCTTCATTTCTTTTCTTAAAGTATATTAAATTTCATACAAATATTTATTATTTTACCTTTTCGTATGGCTTAGACGCAATGATGTCAAAAAAATTCCACATTTCCTTCCAAAAATCGGGAAAATTTTCCACAGACCACTTGTGGAGATCCCAGTAGGATTCTAAAGAAAAATAACAATCTGAAAATTTTCGTTTTCTTAAATGATGTTTCATTACGCACTTTACCCAGTTCTTTCTGGCATTAATTTCATTAGTATTATTTAAAAACTAATATTTGTTATTGCGAAGCAAAATTTATTCGTCAATAGACATTGAATACATTGATGTTGATAAAAAAATACCTTTAAATTACATCATAAAATCTATTAAAACATGTTTATTTCTCTAAAATACATTAAAAAATATATTTATATAAATGAAAAGTCTTAAATTGAACCTATATTTAATTAAGTCTAGGATTTTCTCTTATTTCTTGATTCGCTTTTTTTATTTTATTAATGCGCCTGAAGATCTGAAAAATACTCATATCTGCACATTCATACACTCGGCGTGAAGGGATAAAAAAAGTCAAGTCAAATAAATACCGGGTGGCCAGAAATAAAACACCCCTACTCTGACCTCCCTGGATATCGAACTACTCAGTGTAAAGGCTTGAAAATTTGTGGACATACTATTCAAAAAATGGGGAAACGGATTTCACGAAAAAAAAATTTAGTTCCAGAAATCACCGATAGGTGGCGCTGTACCACTGGACGTATGCTGAAAAGACACAAAAACACGTTTTAAACACATTTTATTTGAAAGTACCAAGCATACATGAAACAAGGACGTTATCGATGCAGGGAATGCTGCTCAATATGGTTCCCTTCCTGAAGATGTAAAATGTGAAGTCTGTGGACAGCTTGTTCAACTGCGGATCGTAACTGGTCATCTGAGATGCTTCTCACATGCAGACTGATACTCTCTTTCAAATCTGCCAAGGTTATCAGACGTTCTCGATAAACAAGGTTTTTTAAGTGTCCCCAAAGCCAAAAATCACACGAATTAAGATCCGGTGAACGAGATGGCCAAGTTGTCGGAAACGCGCGACTGATTATTCTGTCAGTGGTGAAATGTTGGCGAAGAAACTGTTGCACAGGGAGTCCAATGTGTGGAGGTGCTCCATCTTGCATAAAAGTAATGGTGTCAAGGCATTGGCGCTGCTGCAAATGGGGTACAACAAATGTTTCGAGCATCCTTTTGTACCTGTTGGCCGTCACGGTACATGTCTCAAGGACATTGGAAGTAACCTCTTCGAAAAAGAACGGTCCAAGGATGAATGTGGCTGTGAATCCACACCAGACTGTAACTTTCGGTGAGTGGAGTGGAATCTCTTGGAAGGTACGGGGGTTTGTCGTGTCCCATATGCGACAGTTATGGGTGTTCACTGTTCCACTGAGGTGGAAATGGGCCTCATCGCTCCACAGAATCTGCCACGGCCACGATGCATCCACTTCAACTCTAGCAAGAAATGTCAATGCAAAGGTCAGTCGCATCTCCCTGTCTGTGGCCAGCAATTGTTGATTAGGGCGGATTTTGTACGGGAAACAATGCACCATTTTTCTGAGTACGTTCCACACTGTGCTATAGGGAACACCCAAGTGTCGTGACACTGCACGTGCACTACTGCAGCCTAAAACATTATCCATTGACTGTTCAACAATACCGGTGGCAACATCTTCAACGACATCTGAACGAACCGGTTTGCGTCCTCAACCAGGCTGAACTCCAAGATGTCCAGTTTCCTCGAATCGAGCGATCATTCTCCTGAGAGCTTGTGGAAGCAATGGTCCCTTACGCAAATCCTTAAGTCGGCGAAACTCTCGAAGTGCTGCTGGAGCATTTCCTTTATTCTCGTAAAACAACTTCACAAGCAAAGCGCGTTCTGGCAGCGTGACAGCCATCACTAATAAGAATGACATTCCCCACCTTTTAACTTCTTTCCCAGAACATGGCTCCTAACCATGCTTTATGCAAATTTTTCTGGTTACAGTATGAAATTGCAGTTACAACGGGAGTTCTAGCTTCTTTACTATTTTTATTTTCAATAAGGGGCAGAAAAATTAAAAAGGAAGCATGGAAGCATTCCATTCCGCATAAACATTTTAATTTTTATTATTATTTGTGTCTTTTGATCATAGTTCCAGTTGTGCAGCGCCAACTATCGGTGATTTCAGGAACTAATTTTTTTTTCGTGAAATCCGTTTCCCCATATTTTGAATAGTATGTGTACAAAATTTTGAGCCTTTACACTGAGTAGTTCGATATCCATGGAGGTCAGAGTAGGGGTGTTTTATTTCTGGCCACCTTGTACTTTTCAAATAGCCCTATAATTTCCTTACATAAATCGTAACACGTAAAAAAATCCCTATCAGATTTTCACAGCTTACTATAAATAGGGAAATATTTTTGTCTCTTTTTACGCTTTTTTCCTTTTCTCTCTTTTTTTGTGATTATACATTGAATGCATTTTATTAATATACATTGATTATACATTGAATGCAAAAACAAATTTAAAATATATCATTAAAAAGTATTAAAGCATTTTTTTCTCTAAAATATATTGAAAAGAATATATTTATATAAATGAAAAGTTTTAAATCGATCCCATATTAGTATTGACGTATCTCGTCTCTTCTTGATTGTACATAAAGTATGCATTCCGGGATGGGAAAAATGACGTTTAAAAATTCATTGTATCTCATTTTTCTTCGGCCATCGTATAAAATAAATTTTTAAAATTTTATGCTCTTATAAGTGTAAAAATTTTAATAAATCAAACATTTTTCAAATATCAATGTAAACGAGATTTCATTAATTTTCTCTTTACACTTTGAGAGGCATATAAATTTTTTTAAACACCCTTTTTCCAAGAGCTTTGCAGAAATCATATTCATAAAACTGTGCCTTATTAAAAAAAACTTTCATAATTGGAAAATATATCTAACTGCAATATTTAAGGAAAATGAAAGCTTGCTCCACTTTTATCATGCATTATAAACATAGAAATATGTTTTAAACAAAAATTGCACATTTTTATGACATTTTGTTACAATATTTCATGCAAAATCATCTTGTTCAAACTTTGTAAAGCTGGGGCGAGTCGATGCTAAGAAAAATTTTATTGATATATATTATACTCATCTTACATAGGAAGTAATAGAAAATCTATTATATATAAGTGAATTTTTGGCTGTTATAACTTATTTTCTACCATACAGATCTACCTATTGCGATGAAAATTGGTCAACTTATTGCTTGCCCTTGCGTGGAGTTTATATTTTAAAATTGACTATTGGCAAAAGATAATGGGAAAACAGGACATTCATTTGGTGCTAATCACGCCCACATCAAACAAAATAAAACTGTTATGATTGACGCCAATAAATGTGAGTTAAGTAACATCAAAAATATTTTGTACAAGCGTTAATTTTTTTCCTTCTCGTTAATGAATAGGCACCTACACAGAATGTTGTTATTTAGTGTATGCAATATTTTGTCTGCTTCAAACCACACGCATTATTCAGAGTTTATCTCATGCATATAAAATCGTATTATTATTTTTTCAATGCTGATCAAGGTAAATTATATATAATGGAAGCTTTATAGTGTAGACATTTTTTTTGTTTATTCAGTGAATCAACAAACGATATTTCAGTTATTAAAGCGTAGGTCGTGTTGATTGCTTCAACAAAAAATATGTCCCCAAACGATTGTCACTTAACAAATCTAATTAATTTTTTAATTTAAAATATTTTTTTTCCTTTTTAAACATTAGACCTCACATTGCGATTACTGTTAAATCAAAATTTAAGAGTAACCATGGTTGGTTGGTTGGTTGGTTCTAATGGCACTTGCCTATGGACAAGCTCGCTGCTGGACCCAGCAGCAGATTTAAGCCGAGTGAAGCGTCTCTTGTTTCAAGTAGCGCCAACTAGGGCCAAGAGTACGACTTTTGCTACACACTCATCTCATTCGCTTGCACAACCCCTTTTTACAGGGGGGCACATTCACACATCTCACAGATAGTACACAGAATAACAACCATGCCCGAACCAGGACTCGAACCCGGGACCTCCTGAACACGAGGCAGACGCGCTACCCCTGTGCCAGCAAGCCGGTAAGAGTAACCATATGTGACATTATCGTTATACGAGAGCTATTTCCTTGAAAATTATAAAGTGGAATTTAGATTTTCAGCTTCAAAAGTGGAAAATAGCTGATTTCGGATACTCATAATTTGAGCACGGATTAATAGTTTTAAAATATACTATTTAATTTCTTTAATTTATTCACAAATATTGAAATTTTGGTATTCACTTGTATTTAGAAAGCATACTTATGATTTAAAAAAAACATGTTACATTTTTAAAAATTAAAAAATCTGAATCTTTTATCTAAATATTTAATAATGATTTACCTTTGTGAAGAATGATAATTCATTTTTTTGTATTGCTAATTTACAAAACAAATTTTTCTGAATGCCCAAACTGATTAAAATATAAAAATTAGACTGCAACATATATTTTTTTACTAGTTAGTATCATTAATAAATTT
The DNA here is from genome assembly GCA_026289955.1 of Argiope argentata. Classification (NCBI taxonomy): domain Eukaryota; kingdom Metazoa; phylum Arthropoda; class Arachnida; order Araneae; family Araneidae; genus Argiope; species Argiope argentata. The sequence goes on along the minus strand of JAOUZG010048650.1, from coordinate 2,385,179 downwards.
TCTAACTATAAATTTCTCAATCTTACTAAATTAAATATCCATTTTTGAAGATATTTTATACTTTATTTTATTTTATTCTTTGTTCCATTATTTTCTAAGTATCAGAATTCTATTAGAGCTTTTCTTCGTATTAATATTTTTTCTAGAGTATTTGTTATAAAGTAAATTCATTTAAAATATTTAGAATCCACGCTTGGCGCATTATAGACAGTTACGGCTCAAGCACCAATGAACCAAACTAAAACAACAGATTTAGAATTTAAGCAACTGGCATTTCGGATTTCATAACATTTGTTTTTAAAATGCAAATTATATCAGAAGCTTTGTTTTAAAATCTAAATTACTTACCAAATTTTATTTTGTATTTTCTTTCAATAATTTTATGGAATTTTTCAAGCCCGATTTCCGACTGCATTTTCTTGTTCCATATGACAGAGTAGGTTTTAATTGCCGAATCTTTGACTCCATTCTGGCACGAATCTGCAGAAAAAAAATGAAATTCTGATTAAACTCGTTCTTGGTTATTTTAGCTAAATTTTCATTGCAAAATATTGATATTTTATGCATAAATACAAAGACGCCATTTCATGTTCAAGCAAAACATGCTAAGTTTGTCTGGCTTATCTTAATAGCTTATCTTAATTTCTTGCATATCTCGATACTTAACATTGTATTATGGCAAGTTTGACACAATTTTAAAATTCTTGGCCTTTTTAATGCCTAAGCTTTTAAACCTTAACCTTTTTAAATGCTTTTTTTAATTTAAAAACAACCCCCCCACAATGAATATGTTTTTACGCTATTCATAATTGTAGTGTTGTTATTTTTAATTTAAAAACACACAAGGAAACCTTTAAAATTATTTAACTTAATTGCACAGATGTTTTTAAAGTTTGCAATATGTTTAGCTGATTTAACAGCTATAACTGATAAATAGGTTATTACACTGTATTTTAATTATAAATCTGTGAATAAATATGCATAAAGTGGATATCTTCCCACATTGATCTTGAGGGAAATGAGATTTCGGACTCTGACCGAGGCTGGGACTAGTGAAGCCTCTGTGCTATCAGCACCTCTCACCTTTTTGGAGATTAACTCAAAAATGAAATACGAGGATAAGATCACTTGGATTGTCCCCACCCCAAGCACTAATAGTATCTGTGTTCTCGTCCTGGAGGCTCCCTGGTTCACGGTTTTAATAAACAGGAACTAGCTATTCTTATCCGCTTTCGAAGGGGTCACCTTAAATCAATGAAATTTTCCAAAGGTTCAAAGAGCTTTGAAATTTTTATCAACTGTTCTACTGAGCAGGATTCGCCTTATCACATTTTTGTGTGCCTGGGGTTCCCGAAACAGGATTTAACTGCCGATCCTTTAACGGTTTTGGATTTTTTGAGGATATTTGATATCATGGACATGGTCTAGCACTGCTGGCCAATGGGGACGTACAACAACAACAACAAATAAATGGGCTGGAAAAATTTTAAGCCAAATAAAACGTGGCAAATTTTTTTGATTTTTTTTGTAATCTATATTTATAATAATACAGAATTTTTGATCCAACATGTAATGGTAAAGGTCTTTTTCTTATGTATTATAAAACGGAAAATTCGAGTAATAACGTATCCTTACATCATTCAGAACTTCATACCAATAAGGCAAGAATATTGCATCGAGTTTTGACTTATTTTCTGATGATCTGGTGTACTGAAATTTTGTAGTTATTGATTTAAATTAAAACAAAATTAAAAAATCAAATTTTAGAAATTTTAAATTAAAATTTTAGAGCTTTTTATAATTAATTAGTCTATTAATAAATATTAATTTTATAAAGGTGAAACTAGCTAGAACCCTTATTGAGAAATAATAATTTTTTGATTCGATAGTATAAATAATAATGAATTACATAATTTTTAAAAATTGAAGCAGCAAAAATTAAAGAAATCATCATATTATCAATTTTATAACAAATAAAAAAAAGAAGGTTTTTTACTTATTATTACTTTTTGTAGTTTCGTATGCCTGTAAAAACTCCAAAAGGCAATAAGGAAATAAATGAAATTTAGAATGAAATTGTATCAAATTTTGTTTTATCTTCTACCAAAACATTTATTTTATCTTCTACCAAAACATTTATTTTATCTATCGACCAAAACATGTATTTGATTTTCTAGTACTCTTATATTTACTGCATACTAATTTTCAATCATCCCCCCTCCCACGAAATAAATTGTCTAATATCGATAGTTCTTAAATATCATTCGCCATTTCAAAATATTGATACTGTGGGGCTGAAAAAATAAAAATCAGACTTCTCGTGATATTCATAACCTCGCTCTTCTTCTTGTGTACAGCTGACCACCACGCCATCACTGAACGTGACAGTAACAGTATTGGCAGAATTTGTTGTGGACAACTGTGTGCTGTAGCAATATCCAATCGAATATCAGTTTGACCGAATCTGTCAAACTGATATTCTCTTCGAGATACTTGACCCCAAAGTGGTCAAATACTGATCAGCTCCTCCTCTACTAACTTTCAAACAGTTGGCAAAAAACTGACAATTTCAGATATCATGTCCTTCAGAGTTCTAAGATTACTTGTTACAATCAGTACTGAACTCAAGCCATTATTTTTAACTTGCAGATGTTTTCTATGTTCGGAGACATAACCTTGCTCTATAATTATATATGCAAGATAAGAATGGAATAATACTTTTATATTAAAGAAGGAGAGAAAGATTTAAAGTTACATCTCCGACTGATTTTTGAATGAAATTGCTTTAAAAATTCAAAATTACATATTTTTATTGAAATACTTTTAGTTAATATTATTAAAACATTATTCCATATTTTTATTTTATTTAAATTGTTGGTATATATTGGAATTGGGAGGATATTTTTCTCGAAATTAAAATACAGATTCATATACAATTTCATCAAGAATACTAAAGATATATTTAAAGAAATTAAGAATTAAACTAATTTATTAATTAATTAAAAATTAATTTTTTACAACATGATTTGAAAAATAAAGTCTAAAACTCGTGCTATAATTATTTATTAAGTACTTAATAAAATAAGCTACCTTTTTTTTACAGGAATTCTTACAACACGATAGCTTATCACTCAACTTCACTCTAAAATATTATAACTAAATAAGAATAATTTGTTTAGAGCCATAACAATTTTTAGGAATATTTTACTATAAAAAATTGTTTTATAACTCCTGCTACTTAAATTATTTTTCCTGCTTTAATGTATTAAAACAAAAATGCGAAGTTATAATGCATCACATTTGCAGGAATCACAAAAACTCTTTAATAAAACCAAACTGTTAAAAAGATAATAATATAGTCATTCAATATATTTGTAGAATCGAGTGCTGTTATGGTATTCAGGCTCTGTCATTTCTGCACAGAATACAAAAGGCTGAAGCCCTGATAGAGAAATTAGCATATTGAAACATTATTATTTGCCTTTTAGCATATATTTAGCTTATTGAATTAGCATAATATATTGAAAAGTATATTAATTATTATTATAAGCATATTAGGCTCTTTTAAAACTTTTACTATAAGAAATAAAAAAAAATACATTTATGTTTTTTGAGTTCTCGTTGCAAATCCGCTTAATTTTAATTTAATTCTTAATTATAACTAATATTAAAGAAGCAAATCTTTACAAAAATATGTATCCAATAGCATGTGTTGTAGTTTTGTCGACCATGTTTTTTTTAAAGTTACAATCAAAATGATCTTTTTCTTGTATAAAATTAACGAATCAAAGGAGAAAAAAAACAATAAAAATATGCTTCGAAAAAGCATATCACTCTTTGTGTGTTTAATAAAAAGTAATTTTTTTAAATGACTAAATAAAACTATTAGAAAGAAACAAAATACACGAAGCAGAATACCTTGAGAAATTCTCAAGGTATTCCAAAATATTTAAATGTTCTTACTAGAATTCCTGATGCAATCCATTTCTTGTTGTTAAACGAAACTGCCCTCGAATTAGATAATTAAGTTAATGTCAAAAAATGTAACATCTGGCAAAAGTCTTTCAGACTTCTTAAAATGCCAGATGTTAAAAGCCTTTCATATTTGAATAAGCAAGCTACATTATGAATGATCAAACTCATTCTTGAGATTCTGACATTCAATGAAAGAAGGTTTTGATGGCAGTGTATTGAACTGATGAAATACGCTTGACTTTTTGTTTTTGAGTGATTTGAAACATTGCAGAAAAGAAAAAAAAACACCTTTTGAGAAAAGATTCATGTGACATTTTTTTTTGGATCAAATTCATTTGTCAGAAGTGCCATTTTGATTTTGAGGTTGTAATCTTGTGTTTCAATGAAGGTTTTCTCTTTAGCTATATTTTAAATCAGATTTTAAAAAAATAAAGAAATTTATATATTAATAGTGGATGCATTGTATTTTCTTGAAACGATTAAAATGGTCTGTCTTTTCTTATCAAATACGAGACAATTATATTTATTTGAATAAAATATAATTTAAAAACAGTTTTATTTTGTTAATTTTGAGGATAATTTAGAAATTATTAAGTAAAACAAAAAGAAGCAGATGCAATGGAATTTTCGGACAATTTTTGAATGCTAAAATAGAAGAAATAGAATTAATTATGAATAAAAGAAATGATAAAGTCTCAGAATAGTAATCGTGAAATCCTACATAACTTATAAGGAATTTTAAGATTTATTTTTGAATGCATGTGTTTGCATTTGTATATTGATTTTAAAACATCATAATTAAAAATAAATTTCTCACTAACATGTATTTTCTTTCTGTCAGAAGTTAAAGAAATAGTTTGCTTGTGCTAGTAATCAAAGGAAAATTTTTATAAACTAAGATTCGCAGTCAGTAAATCATATATTTTAGTTGAATATTAAAAATACTGGTAAATTAGTTTTTTTTAAAAAATGAAGTTAAATATTAAATATTTACTTTTATTCAAAATTCTAATTACGATATAAAAATAAAGATTTTTTTTAAATAAAATTCACATTAAACTTTGAATTTTTGACAAATTGTCTTTGATTATAGCGTTTAGAATTGCTAGTTAACAATGCATAGTGGTTTAATTAAAAAAGTATGATGATATATAACTTCAATATGTTAATTTTAGACATCGTTTGTGTCATCGTCTTGTTCATTAAACGATTTACATAATCGTAGAACATCGTATTCATAAGATTGCACAAACCTCAATTTAAAAAAGACTGATATTAATAATAATTAGCAACTAAATTTTTTATTTGTATTAGTATATTTTATGAAAATACTAACTTTGGTCAAAAATAGTAATGAAGAATTACGACATTTTCTATATTTGAAGGACAGTTATAATTTATGTTAAAACGAAACAAATTACTGTAATCGTGCAATGGGCAATTGAAGACCAAATTTTTTCGCCACCTACTCCATGCAATCAATTGTTATTAGGACCAACTCTAATTAATAAAACTAAAGTATACTCTTACTACAATTTTTCTCAAAATGAACTCTTTCACATAAAACTTACTAAAACCAAGCAAATTTATTTACAAATGTGCTAAAGTTTACTATTAATATTCATCCAACATAATTAGTTATTCTCGTAAATACCAAACAACATAAGATACCAAAATAATATTAATGAAAGCGCAGGTGAATAGAAAATAATACCGTACAGTACAACATTATCATAAAAAACATGCAACGATACATATAATCAGAATATAAGGAAACATATTTACGGAAAAATAATAAAAAGTTAACAAAAATAGTTCCCATGCTGTTGAAAAAATCTTGAAACGTATCTTAAAAAATTGGGAAAATTTTATTTTCTAGGATTTACCCATTGAATGATTTCATTAGATTGATGATTCATTTAAACTTTTAAAATTAAAAATCCATTTACGCTTGATTATTCAAAGATTGAGGCAATACATAAGCTAAGATGGCTCACGGCTCTCATCAAATTTTAAATCGATATTTTGATTAAATTATAATGATTTCATATTCCTTTTAAGTATCTAAAAGCATAGATAGTAAAATAAAATAAAAAAGACAGCAGATGTGAATTTAAATAATATTTTAGAGCCTATGATGAAAGGTTTTTCCATCTTTGAAAAATTCGAATTATTATTATTAACTAATTTTAAAGCTTTTCCTTGTTTTAGACTACTTAACATGCTTTAAACAGCTGATTTCAACTTTTTACAATCTTAATGTTTTTTTTATTTGAATCTGTGATCTTAAATGTTTAGATTTTTTTGAAGTATCGTTTTTACCATCAAAGATATGATAAATTTTCTGCTGCTACAAACACTGTAAAATAATTCTTATTCCTAAAAGATTGATGAATTAAAGAAAAATATGCTTAGCCGAGCCTTTCCAGGAGAAGTAATTTTGATTAAGTATTGCCATCGGGTAATTAGATATTAGTATTGAATATAAATAAATGGGAATATTGGAAAGATATTTGTCCCATGCTTCAAATGCCATTTCCGACTATTGAGCACTGAAAAGTATTAAATTTGAAGAATCAGCAAGCAGTCAGAGTTATAGAATTTAATAATATTTATCTAGAAATATATAGTTTCTATGTTAGGAAAGTGATGTTGATTAGTTATCATATGAAGTTATTGGATGTAGTTATTTTTATTATTTTCCGATTATTGGTTCAATAGAAATTGTGCGAAGAGTTTGGCACTGTAACGAACTTTTTTGTGTTTAATTAATGGTTGAGTCCATTAAGAAGACAATGTGTTCAATGGTAATTTGATTGGAAGTTTACTTACCCGACGTAAAGGAATTCACAATTTTCAATTGAATTAATTCATATGTAATTATTTATAATTGCCTAAAAATTTCGAAATATAAATTACAAATCCTAATAAAATTATAAATAATTATTAGCTTTGCTTGATAAACAGTTTGTTGTATTTAATTTCTTAGGTGATATTTTTTTCAAAGAAAAATAATATAATAAAAATAAAACTTACGATCACAAATTTCAATTTATTATATGAAAACATTGTTATTTACAAGTCATTAATTGTCTTAATTCATTAAAGTCCTTAACCAGTTAAAACCAGTTTGAAATAATCTCGAGACTTCTCTATAGATATCTATCACTTTATCTATCCATCCATCCATCTATCTATAATGATAATATTTTTTAACTTTCATCTTCAATATTTCTAGCTGGCAAAAAAAGTTTTGGAGCTAGAGTGATATTGAAATGAAATAATAGCCATGATGTCATAGTTCTTCGTCAACCTTTAAAAAAGGCTACTGTCAAAGAAGCATACGTAATAATGAAGCAATACTTTAAAAAGCAGATCAACCCTTTAGAAACGCATCTTTCAAAAGAATGTGCATAACTATATATTGCCGCAAAAAGGAAGCCTGTTATAATTCACCATGGCTCGAATGGTAGAGCATTGGACCGTAAATCCTTTGGTCCCTGATTCGATTCCCGGCCAGCGCGTTTTATCCAAAGACTGGAATTTTAATTTAAAATTGATCTTATTATTTCTCTAAAATCGAGATGATTCTAGAACATTCTTTACCATTCGAGCGAGATGATTCTCAAATGTTCTGCTGATGTATGAAAGCCGAGTTCTGCTCAGTTCTTCATTCCGTTCTCCAGCGAGTTGCTTGGTGCTAATGAACGCAATTGTTTCCAACTATCCGTGTCTTTAATCCAGTCTTCGTGACAATATGCTTTACCTGGTAAGAGCAAGTAAAAATATATACGATTAAAAGATATTGATGAATATTGCCAACGCAATTTATAGCTTCAATTATTCAATAAACCCTAACGAAAACAAAATCATGCTCTCACATGATATTAAATAATAAGATAATTAACAAAATTGTATATTGATGTATCTGATTTTCCACATTATTGGGAAAATTCATCTTTAATCATTTGTTAAAACTTGAAGGAAAAAAGAACTTTATTTGACTTTCATTCCTATGTAAAATTTATTATACGTTTTAGCTAATGAAAAATGTCTTAGATATATGTAAATGAACACTATTAAACCAAAGTAAAGTAATTACTGTGATCTAAATATTTGTCACATTTTAATTTCTAAAGTCTTTCTTTCTTTGAAATCCATTTTATTGCTTTAAATATATTTATATCATGTGTTATAAATTATTTGCTATCTAATAAAATCCCTCTTGAAATTCAAGAAAAATTATTGAGATTGATCTCATTAATTTTAGTGTATTTATATAAAAATTAAAGTTACTATATATATAAATTAACAAAATCATTAAATTCACCAAAATAAGAGTTTCAATCAGATTTTTTTTTCAAAATTTACACAGTTTACGATTTTTCCTCTTAACTTTTCATAGTTAATAATACATTTTTAACATATTCATATCATTATCATTACATTTTTTATCATCTAAAATATTCAGATTTACAATTAGAATTTCAACTGATTTAAATAATTTATTGGGTTAAAAAAATTTCAGATATGTTAATATATATTTGATGCAAAAGAAACTTTTTTATAACAATTTTTTTTAGATTTAACTCAGAATTCAAATAAAGAGTAATTTAAATAGTTTGTTGGGTTAATATGTTTTAGAGATCATTGAAGAAATATATTCCATGTGAAATTATATACTTGTCTGCTCAAAGCAAGCATTTATCGTGAATTAAAAATATTTCGATACTAATTGATCATTGACGTATTGAAACGCTCGAAGTAAAAATAGATGTTTTCAATACGTCTATCATAAATGTCTACAAGAAACTGAAGCATTTGCCACTGCTGATATACGTTTTTGCGAATTTAAGATAAAAAGTTGTATTTAAAAGCCTGAATTGCATTATGCTATAGAAATAGAAAAAAAAAGTTGTTTCATCAAGGCTGCAGAAAGACGCACTTTTTCAATTCATTTTTGTAAATTTCTACTATTCTTTCGTATTAAGTATATTTTAAATTCTTCGTATATCCTCAGGAAGCGATTGGTAGATGACCCCCGTTTTTCTCAATAGAAATAAAAGGCAATAGCGAAATATCGAGACGTTACAAATACTTCTTGCACCTGCTGAAGATTTTTCTTGAGTGACATATCAGTAAGATCTTGAATAATGAATGGCATTCAGATATCTTGATCTATTGGACCTTATATAGTCAATTGATGACAAGATTTCAGCCTTTTAGATCAATTGTGTTTAATATTCCAGTGCTTGGAAAAAATGCGGGATATAAGCAATAACTGCGGTAAGAAATGTTCGATGAAAGAACCTTTTTTTTTCTAATTTTTAAGAGAATGAATTATTTTAAAATTAATTAATTTGTATTTTGAATCTTAATTACAGTTTCTGATTTGTTCGTGATTTTAGACATTAAAATCCTGAAGTCATACAAATTATGTCAATTCATGATTTTAATTGTGATTATACAACAAATGAGCTTTATTTTAAATAATTTAAATAATATATTATATTAATTTAGTAGAAGTAAAAAGCGTTTAATTTACATATTATGAAAATATATAAAACACACAAATAATTCATGTGATTTTAGAAAGTCCAATAAAAGATTACCATACAATCTTAAGAAAATAAACGAAAGCTAATAAACAGCAATTCATTTTATGAAACATTTAATTTAACTGTGAATTTAATGAATGTAGTAAAGTAGAAAATGATGCAGTAGTCCTTTTGCGTATATAAATGAATTTCATTGCAATTTCGATAAAGAAAATTGGTAAATTTGAAATACTTCTTTACATTTACGTTATTCTTACGTCATTTATTTCAATTAATTATTTTGAAGTACTACTCCCTCAGTTTTCAGAGGTATGCAGTAGAAATTACAGAAAGGCGTTACTGAGAATTTAGAATTGAAATACTAACTGAAATAGAATTCAACTAACAATTTCAGTTTCAATGTCAGTTTATTCACTTTTGTAGGATTTAATAAGTAAACAGCAAAACTTTTATGTTGTAATACAAAAATTTCTTGTAGTTAAAAATTATCAATGCAGATATATAGAATATTTATTGTTTTTGCTTGCTCATATGTGTAAAACATAAAATCAATCTCATGAATCTTTCAGAAATATGTCACGACATATCTATTAAAAAAGGGAAACCCACATATACATAATAGGTAAATGAAAGTCATTGTGGCTATAAATCATATATGTTTAAAACTGAAAAATCCAATCAAATTTCGCACATTTATTATTCAAAACAGTAGAAAGGTAGTAACAATTTTCTAGATTCAAAAATAAACTAAATATTCAATTCATTAGGAAGTAAACCACTTCAATAGGTAATATTAAACTTTAATTACTGTACTTGTTTTTTTACTTCACTTTTTTCCTCTTGAGTAGAATTCAGGAATAATTATGCCAGAAAAAATACTTTTAAACTATCGTAAAGTTCAAAATTTTACTACTTCAATGAGATAAATTTCATTTATGCACAATATTGTTTTAATTGCTTTCTTTATTATGAATTATAATTATTCCTTTAAATATTATTCAGTGACTGAAAAATTTTCATTTAGATTAAATAAAGCTACATATGCAGAATGGAATGAAGTGCTTATGTTGAAGTGCATTGCTTTTATGAAAAATTTATGGAATTATTTTGTAATTCTGAATTTTACATGAACGGTTATAAATTCGATTTAAATTATATTATTCATAAGCATTAAAATCTTTATTTTATGTTCTTTAGATTATTCTCGTTAGATGCAAATTCTATTTATATATAGACCTTTAAGATACATTTGAACTTTTTGCATCTTATCTCTGTTCTTTATGTTATTTTTATTGGATGAAGATTATACTTATCCGCAAACATTTTAGCTACATTAGAACATTTTATATAATTGATTATTAAATAGCCTACTAACTGACACTCTTTAATTTATTTTAGATGAAAATTCATGCAATAATGGTTTCATCAATTCATTTATCCTTGAACCAACGGTTATTTGGGACAGAAAAGTGCCAAACACAGAGTTAGACAAATTTAGAAAAGTCATTGAAGAAAAATATAATAAGAAATTTGGTAAGTCATGAAATTCTTTAATTTAGTAATTAATTTCTTTTATCTGTATTTTAAATGCAGGAGAAATTGATGAAGTTAAGTAAGAACAATTTGAAGATTTTAAATAGAGAGAATTTTCCTCATAAAATTCATAAATCATTTTCCATAACAAGAAGAATCAAGGAAACATATAGTTTTGTATAAACATACTTTAAAATATGAGCTAACGAACTATTTAATCTATCAAACATAAACATGAAAAGATTTATCTTGATATAAAAGGCTCAATATACATTAACTCAAATTCTAAATTAAAGAGGTTTCTGAAAATTTTGTTTTTTCTTTGTTCTCAAAGTGTAAAGAAATGCTATCAAATTTATTAAAATGCGTAGGACTTTTAAGCATATTTTAAATATTTATTTCAATTGTTTTTATAATAAAAAGTTTTTTTTATATATTTTTTAAGTATAAAGGGATAGTATAGCCTTATTTTTTATAGTTTTCTTTTAAAAATTAATTTTTGAATTCTTAATTTGATAACACAATGCTTCATAACTTTGTGCTCATTCCTCTTATTTAAAAACTTCCTTTTTTATATTAAATTAAAATATAAGATATTATTAAAATTAAATACTTTAAAGCCTTATATAATTTCGTTATCTCATAGATTCTTACTGGGATTTCCATAAATGGACTGTTGATAACTTCGTTGATTTCTGGAAAGAAATGTGGCATTATTTTAATGTGATTGCATCCGTGCCTTACGAAAAGGTAAATACTCACTTTTTAGGAATATAAAATTATTGTACTTAGTAATTTTTCTATTTTTACAAAAATAATACAAAAACTAAGAGGAACAACACATAAAGTTAACGAGCTATTTGTTAAAATATTAAATATTAGAAATTTTGAAATAAAAATATAAAAAAAATCGAAAAAAAGTTGAAAAGTATCTTGTGTACACAAATAAAACTTTTTTAAAAATTAAGGAACAGTAACATTGTTTTGAATTAGTTATTTGTGAAGAAATGTGAAAATTGAAATATTTCCATTTAGACAGCAACAAAGAATGGAGTTTTAATAACATCAATATTATCAACATCAAAAATTTGATATTATCAATATCAATAATATCAAACTTTTTAATAATAGCAATAGAAAAATAAGTCACAAACAAGGGAATATGAGTGTCTTATACCATTTAACTTAAAGCTGTTGTTCTTCCAGTTTATGCATTATTTAACTCTATAGTCATTTAATTTGAATTTCTTTCGAAATTAAAGCAAGTCTTTTTATAATTAAATAATATAATTAATTTTCTTTTATCTCACTTTTTGGGGTCTCTTTTCTTTGAAAGTTAATGTAGTGTTAGTTTTATAGATACGATATTAAAATAATAAAATATTAATTATTAATATATCATTTTTAATTGAAATAATTATTTATTATTCAATTAAATTATTATTATTCAATTATTAATTAAATTATTACCATTCCATTATTAATTACATTATTGATTATTGCGTTATTATTATTTAATTAAATTTAAATATTATTGTGTTATTATTTAATTAAATTATTATTATTCCATTATTAAATAAATTATTAATTATTGTATAATTATTATTTAATTAAATTTCTATTATTCCATTATTAAATAAAATTTTAATTATTATGTTATTATTAAATCAAATTATTATTATTCTGCTATTAACTAAATTATTGATTATTGTGTTATAATTATGTAACTAAATTATTATGAATCTACTATTAATTAAATTATTAATTATTGTTTTATTATAATTAAATTAAATTATTATTATTACACTATTAACTATATTAGTTAGTGATTGTATTATAATTATATAAGTAACTTATTATTATTACACTCTTAACTATATTAATTAGTGATTATGTTATAATTATGTAATTAAATCATTATTATTCTACAATTATTATTAAATTATTAATTATTATGCAATGAAATTAATAATTATTGTATCTCTAACTAATATTATGTGATTTAATTATTAATTATGTGTAATTAAATTCTGTGTAGTTATTATTTAGTTATTATTATCTAATTAAATTATTAATAATTATTTAATCATATTATCAATACTTATTATCTAATTAAATCATTTATTATTATTATTTAATTAAATTATTGATTATTATTAGTAACTTAAATTATTAATTATTGCTTTATTACCTATTATTATTTAATTATATTATTAAATTATTGCACTGTTAATTAAAATTTATTTAAAATATTAATTATTATAATAATTGTTAAGTACAATAATAATAATAATATTAATTGTACTTAAATAAAATAATATTGTAAATAATATTATAAATTATTAAGTTATTATTTTTAAAATGCAAATTTAAAAAGACTGTTCTTTCTGATTATTACCATCAATGCTAGGATCAATGTCCGTTGTTTTAAACCAGAGTATTAATTTTTAAAGATCTCAACCTTTTGCAGGTTTTTGTCAAAAAAGGCAGCAGCATTTTAGACTGCGAATGGTTCCCCGGGGCTCGACTGAATTACGCAGAAAATATCTTAAGAATCAGAGATAACAGAACGGCCATCATCTGCCTTGGTAAATCCAGATATTGCAATAAATGTTCTAATAAATATTATGCAAAAATAGATTGAAGATTATCTGCTATATTTTTTTAACAAGGGTGTTATTCTTCTTTCCCCCACATGAAAATTATAGTTCTTAGGCATGTTATGAATTCTAGGATTCTTAGACTTTTATTACAAAAGAAATAGGAAAATATTTTTTACCCTCGCGTAGAGTGACATATGAGAATTTGGTATATAATAATATTAATAAACATACAGAATGTTCAGCTTGGATTCATTTTATTCGCCGTTGAGTGAAAACCAAAATATGATGCAGAACTACAATCGTAAAAGCACTATTGCATACAAAATAAATTCTTCTATCTAAATAGTTGATTCCTTAGGATCAGACTTCCATGCACGAAAAAGTATAGGAAAAATATACGCGGTACCATTTGATGAGTTTGACTCCTTATTCCACACTTTTGATACTATTTCTCTATTTACGTTCTAGACATATGTAATGTTCATTTGTATTCAGATAGATAATTGGGTTAATATCTAAGGAATGAGATTTTAAAAATTTGACAGAAATCAGTTTTGTTTTAAGAGCTATGCTTCAAATTTCGTAGTTCTGGTATAATACATTTTTAAATCATTGCAGTTACAAACATAATGCCTCTCCATATAAAGAGACAGATTGGTTTGCTGATAGAAGTAATTATATTAGAGAAGTCTGAAAGGTGGAGATTAAAAATTATCTCACATCTTTTGGTAATTAAGATACTTTCATGTTACATACTGTGCAAAAAATGTAAAGAAGTAATTTTTAAAGCATTAAAATAGTACTTTCTGGCACAGAGGTAGCGCGTCTTCCTCGTGTTCTGGGAGTCCCGGTTCGATCATAGTTGTTCTATCTGTGAGATATGTGAATGTGCCCCCCCCCACCTGTAAAAAGGGGCTGTGCATGCATGTGGGTGTGTGTTTCATCCTCATATGAGCTAGAAGTCAGACTTCTGCCCTTGGGTGCTCAGGGGTACATGCCTTCAGCAGCTACTGCACCCTTCTTTCCGTGGTAAAAAGCGGACACGGCATTATCATCATTAAAATAGTAAATGAAATCAGTATTATTAGATTTAATCAAATTCTATAATCTATGAAATAATGATGATTTAAATTAAATTATTGTATCATATACAACTTTCCATAATGTAATGAATGAAAGTCGGAGTCGCGTTATATTTATGCATGTAGTATTAGGTAGTTGTTAGGTATTACTGGAAACAGTAGTCATCCATAAATAGTATTCATGGCCTATTTAAAGTTAATTTTCATCAGCATTTATATTATTGAACTAATCATTGATTTCCAATACATTTTTGTTATTTGTTGTATTCGTTCTATAGACACAATATATGATAGAAATTATGTTATTTATTTCTATATTTATTTATATAAACGTAATGCCTTGCAGACTTTCTACAACGGATACATTTCTTGATCTTTCATTTTTTTAAAGTAGGTTTATTTTTTACCAATCTTTTCAATAAAAAAGGTAAGAAAACATTGAAGGAAAAAAAATTAAATAGCTACAGAAATTGTGCTCAATTAATTGAATTTTTTTGTACAATCCATGCATAATTATCTTTATTTATTTCTTTTATTGTGAATCCTTTTTGGTGAAATGGTAAAATAAAATTCAACAGATAATTAATCAATATTGAGTATCGATTCCTTTTGTAGTCATTGTGTGATATTTTCAGAGAAAAGATTGCTTTCAAAACAAGCTTCGATATCCCAGCTAAATCTTTTAATAATTCCAAATAGAAAGAATTGCAAATTTTTATAACATAAAAAAATTTGTAATCAAAGAATTTTGAGCTTGTTAACATATTTCAGTGAATCATTAAGTCGACATTAAGATGTTTTATTTTTCAATTTTCTTTCATATTTTCAGATGAGCATGAAAATGAAGAAACCATAACTTTTGCTGAATTATACGAGCAAGTGAAACTTTACGCTGCAGCATTTCGAAAACACGGGCTAGAGAAGGGCGACAGAGTTGGATGTAAGTTTCAAAAAACTATTATGAATTTTTAAAGTCAATGGTTATTTACATTTTAGCGTTTAAATATTAAAAAATACCTAATAAAAGTATTACCGAATTTTATTGCTTTAAAGAGCGAAATGGCATAGTGATAAGGCATCAAATTTAGATCTGGGCGTTCTGGATTGAAGAACAGATTCCAACGAAGACCTTTCGGGTAAATGGCTCTGTTGCATGTTAAATCAGTCAATGCTAAATGACTGGATGCCTTACCAAATGCCCAGAGAATTTGGAGATGAGTGCAGGATCAGTATCATTCTCGTTAACTAACCAAGTTTTAAATTTTAAGTCCATCCCTTAGTACTCCCAATGTTGCATTAAAAAAGGGACGATAATCTGATTAAACTAAGCAAACTCAATGAAAATTAGTTTTTAAGGATCAAAAGATCCTTTTCGACATTGATGGCATCAACTTTTGTGACTTTTAATGCATACCTTTATATTATTTTTATATTAAACTTTAGAAATAATATTTTACATTTTATAGGCTACCTATCAAACAGAAAAGAAGCTGTTTTTGCGATGTTAGCAGCGACAAGCATCGGAGCTCTTTGGGGTGGGCCTTTACCATATTATGGCCCACGAGTAAGCCTCATTTTATAAATTAAATCAATACTTTTTAATGAAATATATTTAAAGGTTTTGCTGTTATTAAAAGAATGCAATAAACAATCATATATTTATTTTTTAATAACTTTTGTAATATCGGTCTGCGATTAACTCAGAAACAAATAATATTTTAACTATGAAGAGTACAAATAAATGTTTTAATAATAAGTGAATTTGATTGCTTATTATATTCCTCTAGGTATTAATAAAATTTAATTTTTTATAAATAAAAAAAATCAATGACTGAAATTTTCTAATTAACTCTTCCAATAGTTCTAATAACAACATGAATGATCAAACTGCTTTCAACAAATTCAGATTCAGCTTTTATGCAGCAAATACATATAAATTATTGAAAAATTTCTAATTGCCACACTTTTTAAAATTATTTGAAAATTACCAGGAAAATTTAAATTTACTTGCGATCTTTAAAAAATACTACGTATTGTATAGTAATTCTACAAAAATTTACATAAAATGTCTTTTTGAAAATCAGAAACTCACACATACACACACATTTTTGTGATTAGTAGTGATAGCAATAAATCATTGATGACGTATCTATCATAAAAATAATTTCCTAATGAAATAAAAATTTTCGAAATCGGTATAATGATTGTGTTCAGGAATTTTTTTTGGTTTTTATGAATTTTTAAATATGTGAATGTAATTTCCTATAGATAAGGACTATATCTAAACATATTCACATCGTTAAAAATGCATTATTTTTTCTCATGATAGGCTTTTACAATTTTCTTCCATTTTTCATATATTTTTGATAGCTTCAATTCATAATATTCGGTTTTTATTGTTGTGTTTTCTCCACTAAATTCTTACTACCATTTTTCAAAGGCAGCTTCAAACATTTTAAAAATGATGGATCCCAAACTCGTTATTGCCGGAGACGGTGTTTATAATTATGGAGAACTCTATTATCAGCTCGATAACTTATCAACAATTGCAGATAGTGAGTATTTTTCTTCTTTTCATACATGTTTTTAACCACATAAATGGAACAGATCTTTTTAATAATTATTATATTTTATCTAAAAGCTTTAAAAATTTTTTTAATTGTTAAATATTACAATAAAATATTTTTCATATTATTTTGTTCATATTTAAAGTAAAATATTATATTAAATTTGGAGTCTATATTTAAATGTTATGTATAGCTAAATGTATTGTTTTTATCTTATCTTGGATAATAATGTAATTTTCAATAATTTATTATTATATTAGTCAATTTATTTTCCTTTTTCAACAGGTCTTCCAAACTTGACAAAGCTAATCATTGTCCCTACATTGAAGGACACATTATCCAAGGACATATCTAATATCCCCAAAAGGTTTGTCATTCTTTAACTAGACAAACTCACCTGACATTGATACGAATGGGAATATAATTTAATATATGCCTTTAAGTATCTTAAATACAGCTATTTTTTTAAAAAATATCTTTATCAAGGAAAACAATGCGTTAATAAAAATATTTCAAAATTCAGTTATATGGATTAGAAATTTAATAATGACAGTACTATAGTTTACTAGCTTACAATGCCTATATTCCTTCGATGTAATGTTTTGTACAATTTGTTACAAACGATGTGAAATTAGGGGAATCTCTAATTCAAAGCATATTTTGTTAAGGCTTCAAATGAAGCTATCTATAGGATTTAAAATTCCAGTCTAGCTGGAGTTGGAATTTGATTTATTGATTTTGTGACCCTTTGACTGTGATTTCATTCAGGCAAAGATTTCATGACTTTCGCAGTCAAATGGTCCCAAAAATTTTATAAATCCGCCGATTGTACCATCCAAAACAAAAGTAAAACTGACACTAACTAATTAGACATTGTTGGAATCAAGCTGCATGTAATGGTAATGACTACATAATTTGAAGTACAATAAGCATAGCAAATATCAACAATCTTTGTGTGTTGTATCAGATGTAATTACGTTTACTTTATTAAATTTACTTCAAACTCTTGTGATTAAAGCTGCATACATTTATTAAATTCTACCAAATAAGCATATACGCATAAATAAATAATAAAATGTTTAATGACTGGATAAGATGGATAATAATTGCATACAGTTTGTCTCCGTTTCACTCTAAATTACGTTTTACCCCTCCGGTTTAGTTACTGCATTCTTAATAGCCAATAAGAATTCTAACTAGTATGCTGTAATGTTTCTTTATGTTTCATTGATTAGATTCTTAATAATTGGGTGAAAATTCTTAATATCCAATAAGAATTCTAATTAGTATGCTGTTATGTTTCTTTATGTTTCATTGATTAGATCTTTAATAATTGGGTGAAAATTGAAAAAAAATAAAAGAAATGAATAATTATTCCATTCTCTTCTTTTCTCTACCTTTTTTTTCAAAAAATAATAATAAAAGATTAACTTTTAATTACTAGTAATTTAATAATAAGAACGATTTCTGTGTCAAGTATTGTCTATTTTAAATATCCAGAGATGATATCTTTTCCGAAGATACTACCTCACTGATG
Source organism: Argiope argentata (assembly GCA_026289955.1). NCBI lineage: Eukaryota > Metazoa > Arthropoda > Arachnida > Araneae > Araneidae > Argiope > Argiope argentata. The sequence goes on along the minus strand of JAOUZG010048650.1, from coordinate 2,366,324 downwards.
GATGAAATGAAGAAGAATAAGAACACTTCCCACAGGAGATTTTTTATTGTTTAGCTTTGATTTTTACCCCATTAAACACTGCTTCATTCGATTTTTTCCCTCATGAATGTTTAAATTATATTTTTTATACATGTATGCCCTATCGTTTCTGATTGTACTCTCTTATTGTAACTCAAAATTGTGTATTGAATGCTTATACGACTAGATTAATTGACAGATAATTGTTAAATTGCAAAGAAACTATTTTATACATTTTCATCTAATGCAACTGAGATTAGCTATAGCTGTTAATTTAAAAAGGTTATCTAAAAACTATATAACAAGTAAAAATAGTTTTTTAATATGATTTTCCAAATTTTAAGAACAAAAATCTAGAACTTATTTCTGATATTTTAAAATTTGGACTTTACACATTCAATAAAAAAATTACTCTAATGTATTTCATTGTAAATTAATAGTTTTTTCCTCTACAACGAGTTACCAGAAATTTTTACGCTTCCCAAGACCACGTATACCTTATATCGATGTACCACGTATACCGTATACCTAATACCACGTATACCGTATATCTTATACCACGTATACCGAGTTCACCTTATTGGTAAATTCAAGGATCTCCTCCTTTCATCTTTCCTCTCAACCTTAGTTTGACTAAATAAACACATCCTTATGCATGCTCAAAAACGTTCTTTTAGAATACGAGATTGAAGAGTACGTTAATACTTTTTAAACATATATTATCATTAAAAATTAAGAATTATTCTTTTATTAATACTTGCGCAGCATCTTTCTAAAGGACTTTCTGGAAAGAGGCAAGACACCTGGTGGCAATGTACCAGATCTCGTATTCGAACAACTTCCCTTCGATCATCCCATATCTATCAATTTCACGTCAGGCACTACAGGTTCACCCAAAGGAGTGGTGCATTCTGCAGTGGTGAGTACATCATCATTTCGCCAAATTTAATAAGTCAGCAGCTTAGCAATTCAAATACGAAATAGACATTTTAAGTTGAAATTAAATGACAATCGGTGTATAATGGAAATTTGCGTTGATATTTTCAGTTAATTTAATGACAATTCAAGTAATTTTTCCCTCATTAACTAATTTCTGCTATAATTTAATTCTAGTGCTTTGAAGCTTTTATATTGAAGTAATTTGATTAAAAGTCCATTTGCATTTTCCAATATAAGAATTTTTATAAGACTTATATTGCCGTAAAAAGAAAGGCATTTATGATTCCCCAAGGCTCGATTGGCAGAGCATTGGGCTGTATATCCTTTGGCCCCTGGTTCGATTCCCGGCCAGCGCATTTTATACAAGGACTGGAATTTTAATTTAAAACTGATCTTATTATTTCTCTAAAATCGGGATGATTCTAGAACCTTTACTATTCGAGCGAGATGATTCTCGAATGTTCTTCAGATGTATAAAAGCCGAGTTCTGCTCAGTTCTTCATTCCGTTCTCCAGCGAGTTGCTTGGTGCTAATGAACGCAATTCTTTCTAACCATCCGTGTCTTTAATTCAGTCTTCGTGACAATATGAGATCTAAAATAGAATCTTTATTTTTATATTGAGAAATCACTTGAAATTCCTAAATTAAAAAGAATTATTTTTTTGGCAAGGCAGTATTGAAATTAGCTAAAACTATTAGCTTATTATTGCGAATTGTGTATTCTTTTGAAAATTTTTATAGTAAAGTTTAAACTTAAAAAATATATATTATGATATTGTTATGAATTTTGTGTAAATTAAATATAAATATTATAAATATTTTAATTGTATAAAATTATTTGTAATAAAATCACACGACAGTGAGAAAAGACCGTTCTGAGGGAATTTCCAGCAGAAGATCGTCTTATTGGACTATCTTGGCGATGTAGATGTGTTGGCGATATAATGAGGTCGCTAACGGTTTTTACTACATGTGCAGAAATAAATGTACTAAAGTGCATGTACTAAAATATGCAGTGGGAACTAAGATTTCAAAATTTATTCTTAGCGAACATTGGAAAAATTTCCACACTCACCTAGAACTTTCATGCTGCTTCTGCGTTTGCCCCATCCTCTTTAAGGGAACGCTACATAAGGGCGCTGCATGGGGTGGAGGGGAGACTCAGTTTGGAGAGAGAACTGTGATATTTGGCTTAGCTTGAGAGAGCGTCTTTTCATTTTGATGTGCGTTCTAGCAAGAGCTTTGTTGTTCCCGTAATTAGAGGACTGAATGGCGTTAATTCGCAGCTTATTTGTAGTTTGTATTGTGTATATTTATACACGTTTCGTAGGTAATAAAGCCAACATTTTATCCGCATATTCGTGCGTTACAGAGAAGTTTCATAGCAATATAAAAATAAATGTTCGTTTTATTTAAATGAAATGAAAAGAAAAAGAAACATATATTTGTTCACTGAGGAACAAATTCTAATCGCTTTCATACAGAAAAGCATTGCCAAAAACATCTTCCTTCTACAAACGACTTAAAAGAATCTATATGAGACTCTTACTTTTTACAAATATTTATTCTATCAGTGCCAAAATAACATTCCTCATTTGAGGATATTTGTGAGAAGAGTAATAGTACCGGTTTGAAGAACATTTGTTCAGAATTATTAAGAAATCATGGCATACGCGTCGGTTTAGTTTAGTCACATTAACGTCTCGTTATAAAGTGACACTTGGGCTATTTTAGTGAGGAATTAATTTTGAACTCCCATCAGATGATGAGGACGACACCTGAGCTTGCATTCTTAGCTCCACACCACACCACACCAGCGGGAGGATACATATGCGTTAATTTATTGTCTGTTCGGGTAAATGAGCTATACTTCGCTGAAGAAAGTGGTTCATTTATTCATGGAGATAATACACGAATTGAATTCCCATATATAAACAGAGATGGAATTACGTTTTTTTCATTTACAAGTGGTTGTGAAAATTCTCCGCGAGAAAATGAATAAGTATTTAAGACATTGAAGTGCCGGCTTTCTGGCACAGAGGTAGCGCCTCTTCCTCGTGTTCTGGGAGTCCCGGGTTCGAGTCCCAGGTTGGGCATGGTTGTTCTGCGTGCTATCTGGGAGGTGTGTGACTGTGCCCCCTCTGTAAAACGGGGTTGTGCAAGTAAATGTGGTGAATGTGTAGCTAAGTCGTACTCTTGGCCCTAGTTGGAGCTATTTCAAAAACAAACAAACAAGAGACGCTGCTTTCGGCTTAAATTCGCTGCTGTCAGCGGGGGATTGACCATAGACAAGTGGCATAAGTAACAACAACAGATATTGTAGTATTTGAAGGGATAGGGGATAATGAATAATTATACTGAAGTATTTAATGAATTTCTGCTCATCAAAGTTTGAAAGGTGGTAACGAGATTTGTTATTTACTTTATCAGAATTGAGTTTCTTTCCTTTTTTAGTTCCAAATAATTCTTTAATGAATAATTAATGTTAAAGTCTAAAAAGCTTTTAAGAATCATTCTTAACATTTTACGATGGTATTTTTGTTATTTTACGTTAAAAGATTACTAATTAGTATAAACTTGTTTATTTGTTTTACCTTTCAGACTTTTCTTTCGCTTTTGAGAGATTTCATATTTCATCTGAATCTGAAGAGCGGAGATGTTGCTTACAGCCACTGTGCGGTGAGCGATTTTGCGTTTAGAGAGACAGATATGTAATCTTATTAAATCATGTGATCATTGGACTTAATTGTGATTTTACAAATAACGAAATATAATTTAAAAGTGCTCAGAGAAACAGTCTGAAATGAATTCAGTTTTGTGTTGGATTAACTTGGATAAAATCATTCGTACTTCAAACGAAAACGAATTCAAAGTGCTCGAAGAAAGATTCTGAATTCCTTCAGTTTCATTTTACATACATTAGAATGATGCCTTTAATACTCTAAAAGGAGACGAATTTAAAATGCACGAAGTCTTAGTCTGCAGTAAATTTAACTTTATGTTAGATAAATTCGAATGATATAATTCGTTTTTTTATAAAAGACGAAATTAAAGTCACAAAGAAAGAGCCTGATATTAATTCAGTTGTGTGTTAGGAAAATTCGGGTAATCTAATTTGTATAATTCGCATTTCAAGAAGAGACTGATTTAAAATGCCCATAGAAAAAGTTCGGATTCAGTTTCACGACAGATAAATTCGAATTATATAATTCCTATTTTTTTTATAAAAGACAAAATTAAAATACACATAGATAGAATCTGACATTAATTAAGTTTTTTGATAAATATATTCGGTTGATATAATTTGTATAATTCGATATATTTGGATAGTATAATTCATATAATTTGATAAATTTGGATGACATAACTGGTATAATTCGATACATTTGGATAATATAATTCGAATTTCAAGAAGAGACGATTTTAAAGTCAACGTAAAAAAAGATCCCGGAATCAGTTTTATGTTAGATGAATCCACATTATATAATTAGTACTTCAATAGAAGAACAGTTATAATAAAAATAAATAAAATAAAATAAAATAAAATAATCACATAAATTATAATCGGAAATAATTCGAAATATCATAACAGAGAGCTTTTGAACAATTATGTTCGTTAAATTCAACACAAGATGTTTATTTTTACTTAATGAGAAAGTACAACAATTTAAATGAAAAAAATCTAGGTTTAATTTATACAAATAAATTCCTTAACGATTTGGGAAAGTAGATAATTAGAATCAGTCATTAAATTATCAGTCCAACCTGATGTTGACTTCTTTGTACTGTTAGGAAATGACCTCCTGCGCACATAGGGTCGTTTGGTGTGTAGTTACTGCCACATGATGAATTTTAAGTCCATAAAAAGTATAAAAAACACAAATATATTATAGTTTACAAAAACTGTTATCTTTTTAACTATTTTTGGAGATAAAGCAATTTAGCACTGTTTTAATTTACGACATACTTTGCTTTCGAATTTTACTATTGTGTGATCAAAATATAAAATACAAAAATATCATCTGTAATTCTAGATATTTTGCTTACAGGTTGGATGGAGTGTATGGGATTATCCCTTTCCTACCCTAGCGTTAGGAATCAAACAATTTTTATTCGATGGAGAGCCAGTGTACAAAACGAAAAACTTCGATTTATGGACAGTTTTATCAAAATACAAGATAACATATGCGTTCATTTCGACTTGCTATTTTGATGGATTGGAAGTTCTGAATGTGTGCAATGGTAAGAAATTTTGATATTTTTGAATTTGTATGTAAACAGGACAATTCTAACGAGGTAAAAGTCTAAAAATCTTCATAGATGGGGTGTTTCTTTAATTTTTTTTTTGACTAATGTGGTAATCACTAGAAAAACGTCAAATATTTAACTATACGTTACATTATTTGTTCTAATAGCGAGTCATGATGCACGAAAACTCGCAAGAAGTGAAAATGATTACAAAATTGGCGTATTTGACGTGTTCATATGACCTCATTCTTTAATTTTATCTCTTTAAGTCAAATATCAGCGATGTAATATAGCACATTCATCGGTTCAGGTAGAGGGGTTTCTGATCCCAACTTAAGATCTAGAAACAGTTAACTTGCTGGTTGAGGAATGGAATCGAAACAATTAATTTGAAATTCCATTACTCAACCAGCTAATTTAGAAACCTGTTTTGAATAGCTAATCCAAAATTTAAGCCAACAATATTGTTTTTATATATCTTTTCCGTGTCAAAATATATTTCGACTGAACTAAAACAGGATTTCTGATGAAACGAGTATTTTTACTTTCAGTGGCGATAACTGACGATTAAAACAGACACGAATTAAAGAAAGCTCCATTTTTTCAGATCACCCAAATCTAAACTTCGACCACTTGAAAGTTTTCACCATGGGAGCTAGTCCTGTTAAGAAAAGAAATTATGATTTCATTTACAAGAACCTTAAGAGAAATGATATCTTCATTGGTAGCCAATATGGTGAGAGCTATTGATTCTATCCTATTAATCTAATGATTGTACGTTTTTTTTGAAAATAAACAGTAGTAGTTAATCTAACACAGTAGGTTATATGTCATAGCAACACTAAATTGTTTTGTACATTAAGAAATAAAATTATATTTTGCTCCAATATTAAGCTTTACATATTGTTACCATTATAGAATGAAATTGATGACAACTAGCCTGTAACCATCATTTCACCGTTGCCATTAATTCAGTAAAATTAATGATACCTAGTTTGTAGCTATTAACGTTACCATTGCCATTAATTCAGTAAAATTAATGATACCTTGCATGTAACCATTATTATTAATGCAGTAAAATTAATGGTATCTAGCCTTAAACCATTATTGTTACCATTATTATTAATTTGGTAACATTAATGATATATACCTTGTGAGCATCATTGCTACCATTACCATTAATTCAGTAAAATTAACGATATCTACCTTGTAAGCATCATTGCTACCATTACCATTAATTCAGTAAAATTAACGATATCTAGCTTGTAAGCATCATTGCTACTATCATATGATCATATTGCTACTACATTATCACTAATTCAGTAAAATTAATGATATATATGTTTGTACAATTGATCGCTGTAGATTAAATAAATATCTTCTAAAAGTGAAAAACACGTTTAATTTTCATTTTAGAGAGAGCTGTTACAAAACGCCAGCAGCTGGGTGCGGCTCAAGTGAATGAATACATAAACTAGACGTTGCCAAAACACATTAATAATACTTGAA
>JAOUZG010048650.1:2347747-2359600 GCA_026289955.1 Argiope argentata | reverse complement strand
AATAAAAAATAAAGACAATAATAATAAAATTACAAATACATCCAACAACAATTATTGTTAATTCAATGAAATTAATGATAACTAATCTACAAATGTTATTGTTGCTATTAATATTAATTCAATAAAAGGAGATAAAAGAGATTGACTTAAGAAAATGTAATTAAATTTTCATTGATTTATACGGATTAATCAAATAATAATTGTGTTACTTTGAGACTGAATCAGTTATTTCTTTATCTTTGTGTCCTATGGCTATATATTCTGTAAAAAATAAATTGCAATGTTTCAATATTCTCAAAATCGCAGGAGCTACGGAGATGTTTGGCGATTTCACCGGCTTTGACTTCAACACGATTTCCTACATGGGTGAATGCCAAGTGCCGGCTTTGGGAGTCGACCTCCAATGCTTCGACAAACAAGGTGCGTCTTCCTAAGTGGGAACACAATGTGCTACTGAACTCATTATTTCTTTCCTCTCACTAAAAGATCTTCGATCTAATGAATGCATATGATCGCACTTGTCAAGATGAAGGGAAAATTCAAACATAATAAGCAATTTCGTTCCATTTCAGGACGCGATTTGATCTTATTTTTGGATTCTTGTCTGCATTTTCTTGCCTACATTAGATAAAAAATAACTATTTCAAAAAAATGTGTCAGATGATCCAGAAAATGTTGGAAATAATATTTATTTTAAAATGCGTGGGCAATTAAAAATATATGAATAAAAATATTTATAAGAATTTTTAATACATGAATAATATTTTATAAAAGCAGATATAGAATGCTTAAATTTATAATACATAATTTTATAACTCAACAGTTTTAAATTCCTTTGTAATTTCAAATTATTTGATTTTGATAAAGATTATTTGAAATTGTTCATTTTTAGTGATACTAAGTTTTGAAACTACAGAATTAGTTTTATAATTAAAAGTTATTAAAAATCTTAATTTTTAAATAAATTTTAGAACCCAGTATTTCATAAAAATATTTTCTGTAATTTTAATAAATACTTTAAATATTATGATGTATATTTTATAACAATAAGTTTTACTGTTTTAGTTACAGAGCTTATACAAACCCATGTTGCGACTGTATTAATTTCATTCGTTGTATTCACAATTCATTGATACAACAGAGAGTATAATTAATTAAAGAATATAACAAAATAATTTAAAGTCAACTCCTACTTAAGTTTAACAAAGAATTTTTTTAGTTACTTTTAATTAAATAATTGATATTAATATAAATAATTTATCAAAAACTGATTGATTTTCGCAAGAAATGAACTCGCATTCTTCAACTTTAAATGAAAAATACTGAAATTCTTGCATTTTAGCGTTTCAATTACTGGCTACTGATTTCCATTTTTCTTAAAAACTAATAAAACTCTATTTAAAATATTAAATTTTATTTAATTTAATTAATGCATTAATATTTTGAAAAACCGTAATAGCGTCAAGTGTCATCCATTATATGTTTTAAAAAGTGCATTTGAACTTGAGTGGATGAATAAAAAGTATTTTACTAACGTTCGAAAATTTGAACAAGAGACAAGGTTTTAGATATATCAGTATATATTGGGAGAGCGTGAACTAATAGTAGGGATTGAAAAATAAAATTAGAAAGTTCAAAATAAGTATTAAGCTTCATCTTTCTACGAAGATTGCGATTAGCGGTCCTAAATAAATTTATTTATCTATCGTTAGTTTGAAAGGAAATGACATTTAAATGTCAGCAATATATAAACACAATAAAGCATGAATTTATTCTGGTTTATCTTGCTGATCTCCAATATACTGTTTCTGCACAATACTGTTATCTGGCTGTACAATACTGTTTATACTATCTCGACAATGATAAAAATTACCCCAATGTACATAGAAGTAAACAGAGAAAGCGGGACTAATAATGCCTGGACGAATAATAATCGATGTAACACACTTACTTGGCATGGTGACTAACATATCAAAATCTTGTTTATCTCATTTCTTAAAATAGAAAGTAAGTAATACTAAAAATAATAAAATCAAAATTTATTACTTATTTTGCAATTTCAGGAAAGCCGGTTAGAGGTCAAAGGGGAGAGGTTGTTGTGGCCACTCCTTGTCCTTCATTTCCCATCTGTCTCTGGGGAGACAAAGGCAACAAGAGACTGTACGACACATACCTCAGCAAATACGAAGGTGACTAGTTATTGACTTTCAAATACAAACCCAATAGAATGTCAGTTAACTTTCTCATTTATAGGAATACCCTCAGGAATACTTCAATAATGAATCTGTTAATTTTTATTAAAAAGTTTTTAAAACTATTACATGCATACTTTCCCAATTTCGTGCATTATTTTATCATATTTACTTTCTATTATATAATTTCATTTTCATTAATAAAGATTTATTAAATTATTTCTAAAATAGAAAAATGAATAGTGTTAGAGTTTCGGTATTAATTTTCTGAAATTTAATGAAAATCTTTCATTTTTGATGATTTTAAGGTCTGAAAAGTTTCTAAAAAAACTCTCTCTTTTCTCTTTACGAAACGTTTTTGCTGACTTCATGACTGCCTTGATGAAACGCATAGTAAAAATTGAATGTTTAATCTCTTTAATTAAATTTTAAATAAAATCATTTTTTTAAAACGTTGCAGTGATTTGAGTCACAACAAACTACAAGCAACCCTAATTATGACAAGGTTTTGATATTTTTTAAAAACAGATATATTACTGAAAACACCCGATAATAATAAGAATTCTGATGCTTTAAATAATAGCAAACATTTTAGAATTCAATGGCGAAGTCGTGAGTTTCCAGAATAATGCTACTTTGGATTAATTTTCAAAGTAATATAGACGTTCGTCTTTTGGGAAGATTTTTTCTTCTTTTCTGTATCTTAAAATTTTGGAAGCAATCTAAAAGATCTCTCTCTATACATATTTAGATATTTTCTTTCTTAATCTGTTGGTTGATCAATACCTCAATTATTTGGGAGAAATGCCTAAAAGTGATCGTTTGCGTTGATTTGGGAGTATAAAAGTATATTGATAATAATTTGCCATCCTAAAACAAATATTTAATTTGGCAAACAAGTTTTTTTGTTCCGATAAAAAGAATTTTATTAATATTTTAAAGCTGGCAAAAACTGTAGCCGAATGTTATAATTTGGTTATAAAATTCGAGCTGAATTCATCTTTTGCGTATGAATTAAGCTTAACGAACTAGAATTTATTGAAATTAATATGACATGAAAATTTCTATAAAACCGTCTCCATAAATGTTATATTGTTTCGTTCTTTACTGACATACCGAAAATTATTTCTAAATTTATGAATTGGTGACCTTGGCATTACATTAAAATTTTTTAAGAAATACATATTTATTCATTAAAAAATCGACACAATAGAGAAAAAACTTTAATTGAAGAATGTATTTAAAATTAAAAACACCTAATAAAATGATTTAAGAAATGAATACAAGAACATATTTGAAACAACATATTAAATACTTAATAAACAATCCTAAAAACATTAAAACTTCAAGAGCCGAATAAAATCAATGGTGAAAATACAATTAAAATTTAAAGGTTGAATGCTTTCAATTCTAAAAACTCTAAAAATACAATAGGATTAAAGAAATATAGACAATTATATATAATTTTATATTTGTGTAGTTTTAGAAACACTAAACTAAGTAATAAGAATATTTTCTATTAACAAAATAATATTTTGCTTTTTATCTTTTCCGCGTAGGTGTTTGGTGCCAGAATGATGAAGGATGGATTAACCCTAAGACAGGAGGGATTGTTGTCATCGGAAGAAGGTGACATAATGTTGAGTGCTAAAAATTGCATTAATTGCATGATTTCCATTTAATGAGATAATGCGTATTAATTGCATGATTTCTATTTAATGAGATGATGCGTATTAATTGATTTATTTCCATTTAATGAGATAATGTGTATTAATTGTTGCTGTAAATTATAATGTAAATATTCATGAAAATGCTTTAAAAAGCCAATAATTCATAACTTAGATAACCAATTTGTCGTTCTTCAATGTAATCGAATCTCTTTCAGAAAAGTGTTTCAAAATTCTAATTAATTAAAAATTGCTCTAAAAATTAATTTCCCTTTCTAACTTTGAAAATATTATTATAGAGCAAAAATTAGATAGCAATACTTTGAGATTCGATTACATTTTTGTCTATAAATAAATTTTTAAAAATCAATATTAAACACTATTTGTTTTGTAGTTGCAATAAAATCCAAATAAATTGAATTTTTTAATTTTTTTTTGCATATGTGCCGGTGTCAGTTTTGAATCTAGGTAAAATAAACTTTTTCCCTTCACATTACTTTCAATCAGAGGTTTCATTTTCACTCTTAATAACCTGATAAAAATGTGCAGAATAACGCGATATTTTTGTATTATATAAAAATATGTTGATTTAAAAATCATCATACACAGAATGCAGCATCTGAATCATTAAGTAATATAATCTATAACATTACCATTTGCATTGTTTCACTCGAGTTTTGAATCCAAATTAATTTTTATAACAACTTACGTTGTAGAAAGTTTTCCTTTTTTTATACCAAATTATATTTTCTTCTTGATAAAAACAAATAATTCCTTTTTGAATCTTGAGAGATACAGAATTTTTTAAATATATTTTTATATGTTTCTTTTTAAAAATACACACTAGAATATCATATTATGTATAATATTAAATTTAATAATTTAAGAAACTTGGATTTATACAATTTAACACAAATTTTTGACTTTTTTTCATACAGCAGAAAAAGAGACTGGCCTCATTAACTAAAGAAATCCATTCAAGTTTTTTAAAAAAATGCATAGGAAATTTATTTTCAAAAACTGAGAGTAGCACTTAGATGATCTCATTGACTTTGTTTCATTTTTATTTGCTATTGCTAATCGAAAATGTGACTAAGTTTTTTTGATTAACATTTTTAATTTTAACTTCTAATAATTTCTTCGATTATATCGAAATCTTATGATAAAAATAAGGCAATTAAAAATATCAAAATGATAATAACAAAATAACCATAATAACAAATAACAAAATAACCATAATAACAAATAACAAAATAACCATAATAACAAATAACAAAATAACCATAATAACAAATAACAAAATAACCATAATAACAAAATGATAGAGGCTCCACAATTTTGTACATTTTATCCAAATGTTTATGATAGGATCACTTTATTTGATATTGTATATTTTGCAGTGATGACATAATGACCCAATATGGAGAGCTAATGAGTGCTGCTGATATATACTTCGCAAGTAAGTTATGTTTTTTGAAATTTTTTTTAAAATTTTCTATTTTACTATTTAACTTTGAGTAATTACTAAAATAATTACTTGAGTAGTAATTAGCTTTTTTTTTCTCTTCTGCGAACGAGTGATATCATCAGTGAAAATCTGGTTAGACATAATTCTAACTAAAATTACTGTCGATTATTGAGTAAAAGTTTCATGTTTATAGATTATTTGGACCTAACTCGTTTTTATTCTCTCTCTCTCACTCTTTCTTTCTTTCTTTTTCTATCTCTCTCTCTATGATATTTATGTATGTGAGTAATGATATTTTATAATTTAATTTAAACCCTAATTAATTTCCAAAGTTACCTTAATTTAGGCGATAGTATCTTCATTCCAAAATATTTTCTTATTTCCTGATCCCATTCCACTTGTTATAGTTAATTAATTCACTAGAGGCTTTGTAAAATTGTTAAATCAGCTAAAAGTCAACAGGTTCCCACACTCCGAATGAAGGGATAAAATACTGTTCATCGAAGCACATACCTTAGAAAATCCCTATGATTCCCTTATTTGTTATTGACATGCGATAGAAGTCCCTATTAAAATTTCATAGAATATAATCATAGGAATAAAAGTTTCATCAGTTTTTCCTTATTTCGTTTTGTGTTGTGCTCGCCGCTTCTGCTTGTACATAATGCCTACCTCCTGTTCCTACTTGGTTAGGATGTAGTAGATGGAAAAGAGTTATTTGTTATTCTCTCTGTTTGAATTAGGCAAAAAACTAATAAATAGATGCTTGATAATTAATTAATTGATAGAAACTAATAAATTGATTGCTGAAAGTTTTTCTAAACTTATACTTTAAGAAGAAATCTTACCTATTGATTATTGAAACTACATTAATTTTCTATTTTAAGTTTAATTCGAAAGGCTCCTAGATTCGCTGTTTGGTCACAAAAATCCACATTTGTCATCAGTTCTTCACACATTAATCATCAAACTGTGGTAACTAATCGCCATTCAAACCATTAATATAAACAGAGACTTTTATTTGCTACTAATTGTCTCAGACGACCAGCTGGTTAGTTCGGAATGTTGGTTATTAATGATTTTGGATAAATCATTTACAATCAGATAAATTATATTTGATTTCAGATAAATTTTAAATTCATGATTTCCCAAATAGTGTCGCAATTAAATATTTTCTATTTTATTTGTTTTACTTAAGCTTTGATTATTGTGTACATGAACCGTTTTAAGGGAAGTAATCCCATAGCCTTTCAAAATTATGTAAAAAACATTTTTGTGCAAAAATATTTTCAGAAGTTATCACTGAAAAATGCTAAAATTTCGAGTGATTTTTAAATTAATAAAAAAATAAGTTGAAATAAAAATTATCTCTTTGAAAGGCGCATTTCTGACCCCCAATTTTAACGTGTCAAATTTGATAGCTGTGGATCAAACAGACTGACTTGTATAGTGCCAACACCTGCACATGCACACATACTTTTTTTATTAATAATATAGATGATTTTTGCTACAATTTTGAAGATGATCCAAAATTCAACACATTTTTCCCCGATTTGCTTTAGTCGATAACATCAAAGAGGTAGTCGACTATTTGTGCGTCGAGCAAATGTGGAAGGAGGAGTCTCGAATCATTCTCTTCGTGAAGCTCAGAGACGGACTCGCTCTAACGGACAACGTCATAAAGAAAATGGCTGTTACGATTAAAAACGAATTCGGCAAATCATACGTGCCTCAAGTCATACTGCAAGTGACAGATATACCGGTAACTTTTCTTTTTCTATCATTACAACTCCTTTGATATTGAAATGTTTATTATAAAATTCTGTATTTTGTACATTAAGATTTGCAATGTTTCTCTGCCGAATGCGAATTTTAAATCAGTATTTTAATTCCATACAAATATTTTTTTGTTATTTCATTGCACAAATTTGTTCCTAAATTCTGTTAAAATGATCGCAGAATAAAATAAGAAAAATGAGAATATTAAAATACTGTTCTAAATTCGTATAAATGCTCTTTCATAAATACTGCATTCAAAAAATAGAAGCTCTTGGCCATATTTTTTATATTATTTGAACCAAATTGTCATATATTTCATATATGTCATATAGGGACCGTTCTATGAAGCAATATTGAGGTTATGTCTAATGTAACAGTAGCTCTAGATTCATCAATAGTATGTTCAACTTGAAGCAAAACACTGAATGTTCCAAAAATAAAACACTAGGATATTTGTTTTGTCTTCACTAATTTAAACTGAGCCATTTTTACTCACAGCAATGCCCACAAGCACAAACTAACAAATGAGTTACGTTAATATGTTATACAGTAGAAGGAGGGGAGAAGCCAATTCAATTAAACTTGGCAAAGCTATTGATTTGAAATTAGTTCTGTCTTTGTCATCGGAAGCATACAATTCTCCGCTTTATCTCAATAACAATCACTCCGGTAACAACTCAGTGTTATGTAAGTGCAGTAGTAAAGCTGTTTTCATACTTTTATTCATAAGACAATACCCATCGAAAGCTTTTTATTTCATAATCGAATCACGCGAAAATACTAAAAAAAGTTTTATAAAGTGTGTTTTTATGAAACTATAATGTCCTTGAGGCACCTTAAGATTTACTAATACTTTTTTTTATAATTTTTATTTATCTTATCTATACCAAAAAGGAAATTTCCCCACTCTATTACAAAGAGCGTTCAAAAAGTAAGTTACACTTGTTCCTCTACAGGTGGCATCATAGTTTTACAAGAGATAAGCTTGCACAGACGATAATTGAGTTCACGACTTTCAACAGTAAAAATTTCGTTCTGAAGGTGAAAACCGTTGTTGTGCAGTACATGACAAAAAAATGGCGGCTAAGATGGAAACTTATTCCAGAGTTGAAAAATGTGGAACAGGACTTTTTTGGGTTGAAAATGTTTAACGAGAACGGATATTTATCTTGAAATTTCGAGAGTCTGTGGACCATGTCCAGACATTGTGAAATGGAGCCAGCAGTTCGATTAGGGTTGCAATGACTTAACTGACCTGGAAAGGTAAGGAATGCCAACAACGGTGAGAAAATCATAGTGTAATGGATGAAAGACATTATTATATACAATCACAGAGAGAGAA
The DNA here is from genome assembly GCA_026289955.1 of Argiope argentata. Lineage (NCBI taxonomy): Eukaryota > Metazoa > Arthropoda > Arachnida > Araneae > Araneidae > Argiope > Argiope argentata. Next base: position 2,351,152 of record JAOUZG010048650.1, on the reverse strand, counting down.
CCGAACACATTGCTCATGATTTGTGTTGAATCCAATTTTCCAACGATGACCAGATTCAGACAACTGTTCTAAGATGGATCCAGAACCAAGGAGCAACTTTCTACAGTCAGGGCATCGAATGATTAGTGCCACGTTCCAACAAAAATCTCCAGTGACTGGGAGATTATGTAGAGAAATGGTGTTCTAGATGTGTATCATATTATGGAGCAGCGGATTTGTCAATAAAGTATTTATGATATTGTGGTGATTGCTATATAAGCCAATTAATATCCTTCGAGCTGAAGGATATTAATGTCCAATGCAACGATTGAAGGTCGCGGTACAGACCTGCGACGTTTGGAACTGTAGCCGAGTATCATACCGATCACACATTCTTTCATAAGTGTCCGTTCGTTTCGGTGAAATCAATCTGAGTATGTGCATTTCGTTATGAATTTGTTAACATCCGTATCAACAATATTTAATATTTTATAAAATCACATTCGCTGTCATGTGTTGCTACAATAGAGAGATTTTAACATGCTTAAACGATCTTAACTGGAGAATATTTTGAAAACATCCTGGAAGTTATTAGAAAGTCGATCGGTATGATACTCGGTTACTAACCATAAGATTGGGAGTTCGGGCATAGCGCTATCCGCTACACATCCTACAATGGTAACCCGGCGACCAAACTTTTATAAACGCAACCTTCGCACATTGCTTCGTTCAACTGTCGTGACACCCTATATCGGTGACTCAATGACCTAGACGCGTATTAAATACGGCAGTTATTAACATCACCCGAACACTTCACATAAGTATTGTTCGCCAACTCACTGGAGGGATACTCTGTGGTGATTTCTATAAAAGCCAATTAATATCCTTCGAGCTGAAGGGTCTCTTTTACTTGATCGGTATGATACTCGGTTACTAACCATAAGATTGGGAGCTCGGGCCTAGAGCTATCCGATAATCATACCTACAATCTAATTGTTTGAGTGTAACTTACGTTTGGAACACCAATAGTATAAATTAAAAATCATAAATAGATTATTTCATAAAAAAACTTTGATATGTAGCAAACACATTTCAATTTCTTGAAATATTAACTTTTTCATATCACTTCAAGACCTACCGCAATATTTCTTCATATTTATTGTTTATTTTAACTACATCAAAAGGCAACTTTTCCCCACTATTGCAAATTAATCAAAAATTGATTTTTTTTCTTTCCAACCTATTGGTCATATTTATGGTTGATCTCCAAATATTGGTGAAAATGAAAGGTTTTCTTTGTTTCTGTTTCAGTACAATTTGAACAATAAGAGAATGGAGAGCGTCGTGAGGAAGATAGTGGCTTCGAACAAGATACCGGAAGTAGCTAATATCAAGAACCCCGAGAGCCTGAATCATTTTTGTGATATTCCCGAACTGACCGACGAAAACGTAGAGGCTATCCACCCCCTGCAACTCGTCGAAGAAGATGAATGTAGATGAATTTTGTAGATAGATGAAATAAAAAACTGTGTTTCAATGAATTGATCTTTTCTTGCCATTAATCAATTTTCGAATAATTCAAAGAGCACAAAGTTTGATAAAGAATATCACAAATTAGCTTATTTTGAATTCATTTACAAATTTTTTATTGACTCTTTCATTAAATGTATTACTAACTCTATTCTACAATAAGAGATATTTCATGTTTATATTTTGCTTATGATATATATTTTCACTTAAATACTTGAACTATTCTGAAGATACATCACAAACGTATAGCTTGAAATCTATAGAAATTTTGAATATAATTGCATAAAATGCGAGAACATTTTTTCTTTATGAATTATGAAGAAGCAATGAAAAAACTAGTAATATTTAAGTCTTATAAAAATTAAATAAACATAAATGAAACGAAATATGGACAGAGAAATCGTACATTTAATTGCAAGAGAGCAATTAATTGTCCTTCTTAAAACTAGCAATATTTTGGAATATAACAAAAAGAACAGTTAATTTTCTACTATACGTTGTTATAGTTTGTGAAATAAACGAGGATTATTGAAAATATCACAAATTAATAAAAAAATATTGACGATTTATATTTACAGAAGGAGAACTATATATATAATCAGATTTTACTAATAGAAGATTTCTCTCTAAACACTATTTTTGGTGACCTAATTCATCTTTCTGGTCTCTAAATGAAAAAAAAGGAACACTTAATCGAACTTTTATTTTGAAATACCTTTTTTATTTATGAAAGATCAATTTTCTATTTGAAACAACATTTTGTCACAAAGAGAATATATGGTCTTATTTAATTCTTCTTCCCTATATTCTCCCCCAAAACCTTATTTAATGTTGTGTTTAGTTTTATTTACCATCAAAATATTCAAAGCCTGAATCATTTGGGTCCCATTTAGTTATGTTATCTTCATTGTCATATCCTCCTTCAGTTACAAATTTTGAAAAAAATAACAGCAAATTAAGCAAAAGCTTTGTTTTCCTTCGCGAATTCTTTCAACATGTTTTACACACGTGGCTTAATATTTTATACCTATTACCTTGGATTGCTTAACTAACTGACGTATTTATGCCATAAATGCATCCTAAAGGAAACGTATTCTTTTCAGAATCCCTGAAGATCATTTCGTTTATCAATCTTTTTAGTGAAATAATTATTTTCTGTAATATTTTCTTCATTGGCGAAGTTAAATCTTGATCTACAGGTAGAATAAGTTGTAATGTTGTGATTGGTGCCAAAAATCTTTTTTTTTTACACAAGTCTTTTTATATTTATTTGGAATTACGTTTCTTGTCTGCATTTTATTTTCATTTACGCCTTGGCATACAGCCATAATGACATTGAGATGCTGGGAAGAAAATACTTAATGCTAAATCCTTCATTTTCCTATTAAAACAACAATTTCCGCAGTGTTATGTTGAATAAGGGATAACGGAGGTTTTGGGATTGATTTCAAGACTTCAAACCTTTTTTACTTTCAGGAAAACACATTTAACTTTATTCTCTACGTTAATCGCCTTGACTTTCATTTTAAGTCTCTCATACAACACGGCCGTAGACTATTCCTAATCGCTTACAATTTTATTATACCTTTTCTTATTAACTAATGAATTATTATTTTCGTCCGAAAACATCAATGTTATGTAATGAGGATGTCTACGGCTTCAGACCATGCTTAATCACCTACAATATTTATCAAACAAATCATCTTTCTCTAATGAATTATCCTTTTCTAAAGAGCACAATACGTAATAATGAGGATATCTACGGCTGCAGACCATGCCTAATCTCCTACAATATTTATCAAACAAACCATCTTTCTCTAATGAATTATCCTTTTCTAAAGAGCACAAAACGTAATAATGAGGATGTCTACGGCTTCAGACCATGCTTAATCACCT
>JAOUZG010048650.1:2330980-2347647 GCA_026289955.1 Argiope argentata | reverse complement strand
CAGACCATGACTAACCTCCTACAATATTTATCAAACAAACCATCTTTCTCTAATGAATTATCCGTTTCTAAAGAGCACAATACGTAATAATGAGGATATCTACGGCTGCAGACCATGCCCAATCACCTACAATATTTATCAAACAAACCATTTTTCTCTAATGAATTATCCTTTTCGATCGAGCTCAATACGTAACATTGAGGATATGTACGACTGCAGACCATACCTAATCACCTACAATATTTATCAAACAAACCATCTTTTTCTAATGAATTATCCTTTTCGAAAGAGCACAATGCGTAACAATGGCGATGTCTAAGGAGATATGACATATTACTTGCTGGCTCATCCCTTTTCAGACTAAAAATTGTTCAGCATTTCTGAAAACAGCCAAAAAATATTCTTGGGAACACTTTGAAATAAACGAATCGGGTCTAGAAACGACTTTGATTTGTGAGTAGCTGAGGATTCGTTATATATTTGGACATCTTTAAACCTCGCATTTCATTTTTTTAATCTTCTGGCAAGGAGAGGAACACTGTATGAGTGAACTAAGGCTACGAATACAAAACCTTATTTAGTTTTGTAGAAATGAAATTTCAGGCCCTCCTGTGGAACTGATTTATTAGTGGTCAGAAAACGGTCCATGTTATCCCACACATCAGTTAAAACTAGCCTATTGAACGGCAACCCGAAGGGGCTCATTTAACGATTGCCTGTGGCATGAATGAAACGTGAAGTGAAACTTGCTGGACATTTGACGCGTTTTTGTTTTTCCAGTTTGTTGTTACAGCGAAATTAGTATTTTATGGTATTGAAGCACTTCTGTTAGAAATCTCAATCTTCTTGAGTTTCTAATCATTTTACATTTTAGTTTTTGAGATACCTTTCGGTTGTAATAAATCATATCCGTTTTATGTTTCTTTTATAATACTTATATTCAAGAGCTTACCGTTCGCTTTTTAAATGTAACAAACACTTCTTTTCATTTGTTATTCATCAGCATTCAGAAAATTCATCTTAAAAGAACAATTAAAAACGCCAGCCTTGTTGGAAAGTTCATATCTTAAATTGCTGTATTTGCAGTTCAGAAACTTAGTTCAAGGTTTCCTGGACAATATTTCTTATTAACTATCTTTGGCGATCTGGTCAACGGATTTATTTAATGCGAAAGATTTCTATAAAATAGTTTATAGCTAGATTATTAAATGACTCTATCAGCAAACATTTCTTTTAATACAAATTTCGACAAACAAAGGATTTCAAAGACGTGTTATTATAGCTATATATTGTTCTGTTCATTGAGAATTACATCTGTAAATTCTTCCTGTATGCCATTTCTCATAAAATTTGAATTTAAATCTTAAATGGACAGTAAATTAATCTGAAATGGAAGTAATTAAACCTCAGCCAATTCAATGAGTTCCTTCTTTATCTGAATATTAAGTATAATAAAAGAAATTATTAAGTATTACGTTTTTGTGATATATAATTTTAATATATTGCGTTTTAAAGATATTTATTTTAATGAATTAGAAAAGAATTTCGTTCGCAGCAATAAAAAATGTAGCTTGAAGGTTTAAAAAAACCTTTTTATGCATTAAACTTTATAAAAAGGACTATAATAATATGTTAAGCGAACAATAACATAATGTTATAAACTTCAGTAGAATCTATTATTTGTAAATAATAGATTGCACTGATCCTGAGCAAGTACATTGTACAATTGGGGAAATTTACTAATGTTATATTCATATAAAATATAGTTTCGCATGCAAAAAAATTACTCACATTTGAATTTTTAATTTGTATATGTTTATTTCTTTCTTTTGGCTTATTACGAATAATTGTTCGAGTTTTCAAATTTTCATAACATTTATTTATTTATTTTAATAGAAACGATTGATATTATTTTTGGTTTCGATTTTATCAGGATATCATACTAACGTTTAGGTTATAAATGTTTCTTAATTCTGTTGTAAGATACGTTTGTAAAAAGATGGCAGACTCCCCTCCCCCTCTAAGATTATAAACTGTCCTTTCCATATCAAAATTCTGAAAGGAATATTTGCCAGGTTATAAAGGGACGAGAAACGTCTGATTACAAAAAGAAATGAAAATAACTCTTATTTTATTTTATTGCTTTACATTAAAGATTATTTATTTTGCGTTGACTTTGCATGGAAAAATAAGAATTTTTATTAAAAATTTTGCTTCACATTAATGACAAGAGCACATTCTTATTCCTTTGGATTATATATAAAAATTACAATATGATTAAAAGTCGATTCATTTATAATTCAAAATTTCTGGAATGCTGGAAAAATACTGAAGACACTCTGGATTTCTGATGTTTGTCACTTGAGGAATAGTGTTTGTCATCACAATTTTCTTGACAATACTCTCCAGCCTTTTGTTGTTGATATTGCGCTGAAATAAAATTATGTATGTGTGATTATATATCTTAATCTAATTTAAATTATAATTAATTTCTTAGTTTTTAAATGTTTAATTTGATCTCCGTTAATATTATTTTAAGATGTTTTCTAGATTTTTCAATTCAATTCTCATTTTTCATTTAATAAATTCTAACGAGCTTAGTTCCGGAGTTTCCCTACCAGGAATAAAAAGATCATTCCTAATTCACGCTTAACATTCCTAAAAATTCCCAACATTCATTCATACTTTTTAAAAGCACCTAAGATTCCTTGTCTAAATCAACACGTGTCTAATAAATCCATAACAAAATCTTACAGTAAAGTCACTGATGGGAAAAGTGTTTCTTTGCTGCACTCTTGTATCACAATGTAAACTAATGTATCGGTTATTTCCTTTTCTCTTCCCATAATAGGATTCTTATGGTAAAATAAATCGAAGTTGAAATGTCAAAAGTTCCTTTTTTGACGATTTGCAATATATATGCATATATACATTGCAAATTGTCAAAATATGAATTAAGTTATGTCAGGGTATTACTCAGCTTTCTGCTCTGGCAAACTGATCCTATAAACATGTTATTGTAGTTGTTACTTATGGCACTTGTCCTGGACAAGCCCGTCGCTGATACAGCAGCAGATTTAAGCCGAAAGGAGCGTCTCTTGTTTTTGAAGTTGCACCAACTAGGGCCAAGAGTATGATTTAGCTACACACTCACCACATTTGCTTGCACAGCCCCTTTTCACAGGGTGGCACAGTCACACATCTCACAGATAGCACACAGAAGAACAACCATGCCCGAATCGGGAGTCGAACCCGGGACTCCCTTAACATGAGGAAGACGTGCTACCTCTGTGCGAGAAAGCCGGCATAAACATGTAATCAAGCAATATAAAATTAATTCATTTTTACCTTGCTAATATTTACAGCATATTATTTGCAAAAGACTGATAAATAGCATCCTGTTTACCACCAAACATGCTATAATCGTACCAACTGTTTCAAAAGTTTGGTATGATCTCAATAACTTAGATTAGCAAAACTTTTTAAAGATTACGAACTTGACTAGACCGTAAATGAAATCAACTTTGAAGTCTGGAAGATTTTCATAAATCGAGTCTTTATCTCTATATTGATTGATACATCTCGTTAAATGACGTATGCAATTACAACAAACACGTCGTTGCATGAAGTTGAACAGTTTATCTAAAGTTTAATATAGTTCTGTTTTATAAATGTACGCCGGCGTCCTGGCTTAGTGGCTGCGTGTCTTCCTCGAGATCTGGGCGTCCAGGGTTCGAGCCTCGGTTTAGGCATGGTTTTTCTTCTGTGTTCTATCTGCGAAATGTGTGAATGTGCCCCCCACCACCCCTGTAAAAAGAGGCTGTGTAAGCGAATGTGTGTGTGTGTCATCCTCATATGAGCTAAAAGTCAGAATTCTGACCTCGAGGTTATATTCCAAAGGTCCTAACCTTCAGAAGCTACTGCACCCTTCCTTTCGTTGTAAAGCTGACATGACATCATATTAATGCCCCATTTTAAAGAAACACAAGGACTGTTTTGGGATGGACCACGTAGTTTTGAGACTCTTGCAGATGACGAGGACGACAATTGATTTGTCATACTCTCTCCGCTATTTCGCTCTACACTGGTGAGAGGACATTTGAACCAGACTCGTTAAAAGCGCTTCATACTCACTTACATGATGGATCTTTGCTGGAATTCTTCCAGAATCCAACCGCAGCAACTACAATTTTTATCAAAGTTTTAAGCGGTTTAATTTCACCTAAATTCCTTGCTCCATCGAAGGATTCGTTCATAACAATTTAATTTTAAATACTTCTAAGTCCACAAGGTTATGAAATAAAAGCTTACCGGGATACCTGGCACTTCCATTATCACTTCTGGAATACTTATTGCTGAGAGTTCCTTCTGGATACTTCGTTCGATTTTTTCTTTCAACTCGGGAGTGAACGTGGACCCTGTTTTGAGCTGGACGAAGAGGATATTCCTGGGATTGTCACAAGCTCTGTCTTGGCACACGCAAATGTAGTCTTGCAGTTCTTTGATGTGATCAACTGCCAATAATAATATATATGTTATTTTATTATTAAAGGTCTGATGGATCACTTTTTTATTAATTAGTAATGGGGCTCACATTTATGCTAGAGAATCACTTAAATTCGTCTTAAATCTTTAAATAACAAAGTTGAAGTTTCGATAATAAAGTTGTTTTATTCTTGTCAGTTAGAATTTCCTCTCTGTTTCCATTTTTCCTATTTTGACCACAATAACTACTTCTAAAACCAATCTAATAATAATATAAGAAATTCTGAATCTGACGTATTATTATCATGTCAGGACATGATGTTGTTTTTGGGATGAGCTTTTTGACATCAACGAAATTCCGTTGGTGAAAAATAAAAATTTTATTACAAGCAAAAACATCTTTAAAAAAATAAGCTTTTAATAATGTGTTGCCATTGCATTTATAAAAGCTCTGATTAAAAAATAAATTAATTTCTACAGCAAATAAAAGCTATAAAAGTGTCATTTTGATAACGTGATTATCTGAAATGAAATAAATAGGAAATGTGATATTTTTTAAAATAATAAATGCGAGACAAAGTTATTTGGATCGTTTGCAATTCTAAAGTGACTCATTCAAATGAAACCATTAAAATGAATAAAAACATAATTTAACTCGCACGAACACGTGGTGATTGGCCGTTCAAGAAATGATATTCTGACAAGATAAATTGAAATATGCATTAAAGATTTCATTTTAATCTTTATTTCCCTTTCATTAAGGAAATTTGCAGATGCCAAAACTTTGGAAATTCTATAACAGCTCTAGAATACTAATGTTATTTTAAACATTGCATTACGATTAATATCTAAAATATAAGTTACTATAAAGATGAATTGTGCTTCGAAATCAAACGATTTGAAATCTGTTATTTAAGAATACAGGGTGTGTCTGTGGCTAATTTAAATTAATAGTGTCCAATCAAGTATTTTAAAAACTAAAATATACAGTTTTTATTTAAAATTTAGTCTCATAATGTTTTGTTTCCTGTGTCTCGAAATATACACTTCTTTTGATAACAAGATGAATTCATTTCCCAAAACAGAAGGAAACGCTATTGTAGCATGGTGCCATCTATTGAGTAAAGGATTAACGAAAGTCAAGAAAAATTGGAGAAATGAGAGAAGTTATGTAATTTATTTTAGAAAAACAATCTTGATTAGAATTAAATGCATAAATAATAAAATGACAAAGATATCAGTTAATATCATTTAAACTCTTACTTGCAGCGTATATATCATCAGGGCTCAAACGTTCGCCATATTGTTTCAAAACGTTGTCACTAGTGTTGGGAAAGCAAAAATGAGAATCAATGGAAAATGAATGTTGTAAATATTTTCGGATTCTGTAAAACTTTTTAATGATGAATGTATTCATCATAAAAAAAGGTATGATATATATTCTAATTTTAAAGCACTTACCTTCTTCCTATTATGGAAAACCCTTTTGTTTCAGGATTAAAATAGCCTTCATCATTCTGACACCAAACTCCTATTTTAGAAAAAAAGTGATTTTATATTATGTGAGAGAATATTTCGAAAGTTTTCAATTCATTTTTGGCTTCCATTGTAATCAGTATATATTTACATAAATTAATTCTTTTGTTTTATCCATGATAAAGATATGATTATTCTCAATTTTATTTGTTGAAATCAATTATCTGCTTAATAAAACTATCTGTCTGCGTTTATCAAAAGCAAAATGGATGAAAATTTTGTTTTGGCGTTTCGATTAATTTTTGAATTTTAAAAAGTTAATCTACTAACGAAATTCATTTGGATCTTTCCTTCAAATAAGAACTTTAAAACGAATTTTTTTTAAATAATAAAAATAAAATAAAATTATATTTACTTAATAAATAAATATAAAAAATAACGTAAGTCATGCTTATATTCTAGGTATTTTTAATCATAAGTTAAATTATTTAGTTATGATTAATGTAAATGGTGAAAAAAGCATAGAAAAGGAATTAACTTAATTTCAAATGATGCCCTAGTCTATTTTTTTTAAAAAAAATCCTGAATGTTACAAGAGAGAAAACAAGAATAATCCGATAATATTTTAATCATTTTATGGCATCCAAGACAATGCCTCTTATTGTCTAAATTTTAAAGCAGCCAAATTATGGTTTTTTTTTCTTCCGTGAGAGGAAAATTAGCTTACATGGTAAAAGATATCTTTGCTATTATACATGTATCTTTAATACGATTTCAGTTTGACCTTTTCATCAAAATTATCAAATTTGAAAAATTAAGATAATCCTAATTTCAAACTTATATATTTTAAATGGCAAAACTGAGCTTACTTTTTAATAGGCTCTATTTCTAAACAGTGTGGCTCGAGTGGTATTTTGGAAAATTGTTGTTTTCACCAAAAGAATAATAGTTAATGTACAATTATTATTATTATCATGTCAATAATAAGTAACATTATATATTTATTGTCATGTCAAAACAAGAAGTTGTTTTTAGGATAAGGAATTTAGCGTCAACAAAAATCTGTAGGCAAAAAATAAAAATTAATTATCTGTGCGAGAATCTAAAAATATAACGAGTTTTTAATAATGTGTTGCCATTGCATTTACAAAAGCTCTGATTAAAAAAATAAGTTAATGACTACAGCAAATAAAACCTAGAAAAATGTCCTTTTGAGTACGTGACTATATGAAATGAAATAGATGTGAAATGTAATATTTTTTAAACAATAAATGAGAGATAAAGTTTATTTGGATCGTTTGCAATAAAGTGACTCGTTCGTTGAAACAATGAAAATGAATAAAAACATAATTTAACTTGCGCGAGCACTTGGCCGTTCAAGAAATGATGTTCTGACATGTTACATTGAAATATGCATAGCAGATTTCATTTTAATCTTTTTACATAGTAGTATGCTTGGCATATAAAGAGAAAATATTATAGTCATGAAATATTCATTAGAGAAATGTTGACTAATTCTCCACGATTTTGAAAAATCTAATTTTGGAATTATGTCTCACTGTCGCTTTTTATGTCTGGGAACACAATAAAACAAAAATGAATTGGGCTAGAACAATGAAATTTGCTATGCTGATTTAGATTTTTCGATTTTCATCAATTTAAACGAAAAATGTAGATTTGAACACTGTCCGTATGTATGGGAATATGATGGTGCAAAAAATAAAAGCTGTATAGATGAAATTTGGTGGGCAACAGAATAGTAAGTGTATACACAATTTTGCACCTAGTCAAAATTGTACCACTTTGTGATATTTATATTCACGTGCGTATAAACGCATTGAGTCGAAAATGTAATGGTTAAATAAGTAAATTATAGAAAATGATCTCGTTGCAAAAATCTTAATTTTTTTGTAGAATTTTGGAAAGAAAGATATTAAAAAGGCATACTGCAATTTCTTTAACTTATTAAGAAGCAAACTTGAGACATTGTAATCCTATACTGTAATGCGGACAAAAGAAACGCTTTGAATTGTGGTGTGTTCGAGGGTTTGCTTTATTAAACTATTGTGGTGGAAATATATGTGAAAGACGAAAGGAGAAAGTTCCATAGGTTTATAGCTAGAAGTACAGATACCACAAATGAAAAAAAGGAGATTAGTTAGTTATTTCAGCCTATTCAGCAAGTTATAGTTACTTATTTCAGCAAACTCTCACTAACCCTCAAAAAATATATCTTAGACATATGTATTTAAAACTGAAGAAAAAATTAGGTTATTAATATTAAGATCCTCAAAAAATCAATTATGCATTTATAAATTAGTTTTTAAATTTCAATGAATCCAATCTTTCCAATGTTGTATTTTTGAGACAGTAACACCGGCATTTCTCCAAAATATGAGTGATAAATATCTAAATGCAATTTGATGAACGAAACATTAAAAAAATCATTGTTTTATTTTGAAAAATAATTTAGAATATTGGCAACAGTTAAAGCAGTTTTTTAATTATGGAAATAAGTATTATTATATCACTTGCAATCAAAACCGAATCTTCCATCCAAAAGATGCATACACAAGAATTATTTTTAAAATTACTTAATTCCAGAAAAAATCATCTTATTCATCTAAAATACAATTAAAATTACAGAACAAACATCACTCATCAAGAATTAAAATTCACGCAAAATCGGGGAGGGGTGCTAATAATATTTATTGTTGAGAGTGTTCATGGTAATATGAATAAAAAAACACACAAGAAATTTTAAAAGAATTATTGAGTTCCTTAGAATTGTATTAAGAAAGATAGCGTGAATCACTTACAATAATCCGCATACTTTTTTGTGGATTAATTATTTTTTTCTATATTTTTCCCTAAAACACGGGCCCTTAAAAATAATGACCAATATATTTTGAAATAATTTACTAGAAAATTTTAACATAGAAGATATATGTTGTTTTGCAGGCGAAGCCAGCCTTTTGATCACTGAGAGCTAGATCTTACAGAATAATTTGAGATAAAATCCCAATACATTGTCCTTCCAAACGATTACCTGTTCCATATTTGTTGAAGTAAAATTCCCGCATCCGTTCATGGTTTTGATCACCCCACAGGTAAATTGGGAAAGACGGGGTTGGCGCTGTAATCACCATCTCTCCCCTCTGCCCCACGGTGGAGTTGCCTGACAAAATAAAAGGAAGAAAAAGTCGTGAGAATTTTGAAATAATAAAACAGAAAAATTTTCTTAAATATAACTATTTTATCTACTAATTTTAAAATAATCAAATAAATGTTCAATCAATATATATCTTAAACTTTTTTTTATTTTTGAAGGATAAATTATCAAGGAAAACAGGCTTAACCTTTTTCATCTTGACCCTCTAGATTTTAAAAATCAAAATAATATTTTAAATTTTTTTTTCTAATCACACTTTAAAATTCATTGCTACAATAATTCTTATATGAAAAGCGAAGGTTGAAATTTAATTTAATGAGCCTCTTCTTATCTCTAACATGCCAAATACAAAAAAAAAAAAGAAATGTTGGCCACTAAGGCAAACAAAGTAATGCCGCAGTTAACAAAGAACTGCTATAGAAATTATTCCATTTGATTGTTTTCGGTTGCCATTTTGACAACAAAAATAGATACATTTAAATAGAATTCAACTAATTCAAGTTGACAATTGCATGCTAAATTTTATTAACTTTACGCTGGAATCCAACCACTGGCTATAATTTATCTTTAAACTGGAATAAATGATTTACAAATAGCATCGGATAAAAATGTTGCCTTACATTTAGCAATCAGCAGGGCACAGTCCATATTTTTCGATTCAATTTTGTTAATACAATTTGTACTATCAAATTATGTAAGGTTATTTTTTATTTTGAGGTTTTTGGCTTCAACAGAAATCCTAAGGTCAAAAATAAAAATTTTAATCCGTAGGCTAGAAATAAAAATTTTATTATCTGCAAGAGCATATCAAAAAATGAGCTTTTAATAACACGTTGCCATTGCATTTACAAAAACTATGATAAAAAATGAGTTAATGACTACACCAAATAAAACCTAGAAAAATGTCATTTTGAATACGTGATTGTATGAAATAAAATAAAGAGGAAATGTGATATTTTTTAAACAATAAAGTTTTTTTGGATTGTTTGCATTACTAAAGTGACTCGTTCAATGAAACAATTAAAATGAATAAAAATATAATTTAACTCTCACGAGCAAGTGGGTTTTGGCCGATCAAGATATTATGTTCTGACATGATGCATTGAAATATGCTTAGCAGATTTCATTTTAATCTTTTTTTATTCTTGAAAATTTGGAAATTTCTGATTTATAAATAAAGTTGAAGTAAATGTAAATCTAAGGCACAGAATAATGCTATTTTGGAAATTCTAACATTGAAAAATTCGCCAAATGTTCGAAATTTTAGAATTAAAACTTTCTTAATGAAAATCAGATTTCAGACTTTCATCCAATAAAAATCCGATTGAAGGATTTCATGCCACATAACAATAATGATTTTGCGTTGGTGCAGCTCATTTAAATAAATTCAGATAATAATGAATTAAAGTGCAATTTATAAATTGAATTCACCTTTCGAATCGAAACAATGCAAATCCACACCCAAAGCAGGAACTTGGCACTCACAGGCATAAGCTGGCATGCTAAAATTGTTTGCTGACAAGGTAGCTAAAAATTCTGTGGCTCCTAAAAATTATTTTTAAAAATGCATCAACGTTATTGTTACCAAGAGGAAGTATTATTTTCTTTAATTTCTCATACACCCTGACTAAATTGGAACACGTATTACATACCGGGTGGCCAGAAATAAAACACCCCTACTCTGACCTCCCTGGATATCGAACTACTCAGTGTAAAGGCTTGAAAATTTGTGGACATACTATTCAAAAAATGGGGAAACGGATTTCACGAAAAAAAAAATTTAGTTCCAGAAATCACCGATAGGTGGCGCTGTACCACTGGACGTATGCTGAAAAGACACAAAAACACGTTTTAAACACATTTTATTTGAAAGTACCAAGCATACATGAAACAAGGACGTTATCGATGCAGGGAATGCTGCTCAATATGGTTCCCTTCCTGAAGATGTAAAATGTGAAGTCTGTGGACAGCTTGTTCAACTGCGGATCGTAACTGGTCATCTGAGATGCTTCTCACATGCAGACTGATACTCTCTTTCAAATCTGCCAAGGTTATCAGACGTTCTCGATAAACAAGGTTTTTTAAGTGTCCCCAAAGCCAAAAATCACACGGATTAAGATCCGGTGAACGAGATGGCCAAGTTGTCGGAAACGCGCGACTGATTATTCTGTCAGTGGTGAAATGTTGGCGAAGAAACTGTTGCACAGGGAGTCCAATGTGTGGAGGTGCTCCATCTTGCATAAAAGTAATGGTGTCAAGGCATTGGCGCTGCTGCAAATGGGGTACAACAAATGTTTCGAGCATCCTTTTGTACCTGTTGGCCGTCACGGTACATGTCTCAAGGCCATTGGAAGTAACCTCTTCGAAAAAGAACGGTCCAAGGATGAATGTGGCTGTGAATCCACACCAGACTGTAACTTTCGGTGAGTGGAGTGGAATCTCTTGGAAGGTACGGGGGTTTGTCGTGTCCCATATGCGACAGTTATGGGTGTTCACTGTTCCACTGAGGTGGAAATGGGCCTCATCGCTCCACAGAATCTGCCACGGCCACGATGCATCCACTTCAACTCTAGCAAGAAATGTCAATGCAAAGGTCAGTCGCATCTCCCTGTCTGTGGCCAGCAATTGTTGATTAGGGCGGATTTTGTACGGGAAACAATGCACCATTTTTCTGAGTACGTTCCACACTGTGCTATAGGGAACACCCAAGTGTCGTGACACTGCACGTGCACTACTGCAGCCTAAAACATTATCCATTGACTGTTCAACAATACCGGTGGCAACATCTTCAACGACATCTGAACGAACCGGTTTGCGTCCTCGACCAGGCTGAACTCCAAGATGTCCAGTTTCCTCGAATCGAGCGATCATTCTCCTGAGAGCTTGTGGAAGCAATGGTCCCTTACGCAAATCCTTAAGTCGGCGAAACTCTCGAAGTGCTGCTGGAGCATTTCCTTTATTCTCGTAAAACAACTTCACAAGCAAAGCGCGTTCTGGCAGCGTGACAGCCATCACTAATAAGAATGACATTCCCCACCTTTTAACATGGCTTCTAACCATGCTTTATGCAAATTTTTCTGGTTACAGTATGAAATTGCAGTTACAACGGGAGTTCTAGCTTCTTTACTATTTTTATTTTCCATAAGGGGCAGAAAAATAAAAAAGGAAGCATGGAAGCATTCCATTCCGCATAAACATTTTAATTTTTATTATTATTTGTGTCTTTTGATCATAGTTCCAGTTGTGCAGCGCCACCTATCGGTGATTTCAGGAACTAATTTTTTTTTTCGTGAAATCCGTTTCCCCATATTTTGAATAGTATGTGTACAAAATTTTGAGCCTTTACACTGAGTAGTTCGATATCCATGGAGGTCAGAGTAGAGGTGTTTTATTTCTGGCCACCTTGTATTATTAATTTTGAATATTGTAACAGGAAACTTAATATTTCGAAAAAATATTGAGAAATTCAAATAGTATTCTATTTGGAAATATCTGTTCAATTATCTTTTTTTCATCATAATACTTTTTATTTATTCCCACATTAAAAAAAATATTTGTAATTACAATGACTATAAGTTTCCTACAAATATATATTTTTATAGATGCTTAACTGACGGAAAATTGAACATTTTGTTCCTACTACATATCTAGATATATTTATAAGTAGCATATTTTAGCAGTTACGAGGTTGAAAAGAAGAAACTAATTTACAGTTAAGTTACTAACTTACAGTTAACTTTAACTTCAATTTATTTCATCAGGGTAGCGTGCTGTGTCTGAACAAGAGATTATATGCTCATGTCTGTATACATCAACATCAGGACACAAGAGCAAAAAAGGCGAAAATTCATCCCTTCAGTCCTTTAACTACATAACTTATGTAGTTAAAGTACTACTTGATTACTTTACGTCAATATAAATCTAATAAATTTACTGAAGAACTTAAAAATCTAATAAATTTACCGAAGTACTTTAAAATTTAATAAATTACTGAAGTACTTAAAAATGTCATAAATTTACTGAAGTACTTTAAAATTTAATAAATTTACTGAAGTACTTTAAATTTAGTACTTTACTTTGATAGAGTTTTTTTTTTATATGTGTCGATTTAGGTGTTGATTTAGGAAAGGGAATCATAAGAATTTTTAAAAGGAAGCAATAAAAAAGTGTTAAGATTTTTATCCCTTGTCTTGGAGCGTGTGAAAATTCCGATTTGATTAGTTGTCTGAGCTTATGCAGCATTAATTCAACAAAAAAAAATATGTGGAATTGGATCAGAAAATAAGAGGACATAATAATGGAGTTAACACGGGCTAATTTAAAAAATAAATTTAAAAAAATTCTCTCCCAACAATAATTTATTCAAATAAAATTAGTTAAGATTTTTTTCTATGAGTAAAGTATAGGATAATACATCAACAAAGAAATAATAGATACATACATTACATGCAATAAGGCTTAATTATTTAGAGAATTAATCGAACTAGCTATTGGTCATTTATTTTCAGCCCATAATTTGTTTGGAACTGCAGCAATCGAATAGTTTATAGTGTGAAAGTCGATAATTAGTATTAAGCATTAATTAAGATGCATTAATTTAAATTATATATTTTTTAATCTTTGATTACTTGGAAATTATAGGTAACAGACATTCTTAACTCGATGAAGATAACACATCTTAATTTAAAGTATAATACAGCTTAATCAACTCATAATATATTTTAAGACGATAAATCTTAATTTAATGTCTAATACATTTTAAGTCAGCTTATAATACTCTTTAATTAATTATATATTACATTTAAATTAATTATATAATACATTTAAAAATGATAAATTATAATTAATCATATAATGCATTTTAAGATACTGTATTTTAATTAATTATACAATACATTTAAAAATAATATATTTTAATTAATCATATAATGCATTTTAAGATATTGTATTTTAATTAATTATATAATACATTTAAAAATAATAAATTTTAGTTAATCATATAATACATTTTAAGATGATGCACTTTAATTAATTATATAATACATTTTAAGATAATACATCATAATTTAAACAATAACTTAATGGATTCGACGAAGATTTTTACTCTCTTATTTTGATCATAAGAAAGCATAGACAAAATGCCAAATGCACTAACACACAATCACAACCAAGACGACATTATACGAGAATAAAATAATTTCAGTTTGTGCACCTGACGAAATAATCAAAATACTAAAATTCTAATCATCGTTTGATTTAATAAAACAATTTTTTTCATTCACAAATGCTTTGTTTTTTAATGTAGTAATATGAAATGCTTTGATGAAGGAAAGGAATATGTTACAAAAGTGAGCGTACGTACCATACATACATCCAACGTACATATCTTTCTTAACTTTGTTAAGAAGAAAGTTGTAGTTTTTAGGTTTTGGTGGACTCGAGCTCATACAGACAATTTTTAGACAATCGAGATTCGTATCAGGACCTAAAAAATAATATTTTAGGAAATTTGGAAATGAGTGTTACCCTTAATATGCAGAAAAAAGAAGAGTTATATTCACTCTGCAATTTAGTAGAGTATTGTGATTTCTTTCAAATAAAAAAAAGTTAAATTTAAATTTCAGGTAATCCAGTTTAGAGAATTTATGAGATGTAATAACTGTTAAATAGACCCGTTTCCTAATTGAATAGGATAAATTACATTGTCAAGTTCGATTTTATTTCCCCCTTTCTCAAACAATTTTGTTCACAAGTACAGAATAGTGATAATTATACTTATAAAAATTATTAATGCCCGAACAGAAATACTATTACTATAAATATTTACAAATAGAGAAAGAGAGTAGTACTGATGGCTCAGTACTGATGGTATGAGCTCTTGACTTGAGCTCAGTACTGATGGTACCAAGTAATCTTAGGACTCTGAAGGACATGATTGTCAGTTGAAGGACATGTCTAAAATTGTCAGTTTTTTGCCAACTAATCGAAAGTTTGTATAGGAGAAGGTGGTCAGTATTTGATCACTTTTGTGCTAATTATTTCGTAGAGAATATCAGTTTGACAGATTCGGTCAATGTAAGAACGGACATTGCTACAGTCCACAGTTGGCCACAACAAACCCTGTCCATACTGTTACGTTCAGTGATGGCGGTGTGGTCGGCTGTACATAGGAAGTAGTATAGTAGTTAGTTATAAGTAGTAGTTAGTATATAAGTGTGACTTTTTTGATGTTTTTGCGAAAAAACATAAATAATAGTTTAATTGTTAAAATTGATATGCTTTTCATTAATCCTTGCTTGATATTCTTTTAATGTGACTCCAAAGTATTTTTTCTTTAATCTTAGCCTTTGCAAGCCAAAAAATTATTTAAATCCCTCTATTTAAATGATTTGTTAGATTTACCTTACTTTGATCATTTACCGGAAAAAATTATTTTGTAAGATATTATTCTTCAGCGTTCCCATTTATTAAATCAAAATAAGTAATTTTTAAATGATTTAATGTAATTAATGATCAACCGAAATAAGAATATAAATCTTATTATCTAGTATATTGAGAGTTTCATCTATTAGTTTAAAAAAACACTTTCTATTTAATTAAATTCCTGTTCGTAAATTTGGTATCAATAAAGTTGGAATTATCTAATCGATTTTTTACTTTCTTTCCAATATGCCATATTTATGAAATCTCGTGAAATTCAACGTTTGAAGTAATTACTCAATGTTTTTGTATTTTCGCAACTTAATTGGTAATAAATCGAATAAATTTAATTTAACACCGAGCTCATAAGAATATTCCATATGGTAACGAAATCAAGAAAATACTAATGAGATCCCAGGCAATTTATAATAAGAATTATTAAATATCATACATTTTAAGAATTAAAAAAATAGTAGAAACTTAGAAAAAATTATTATTAATCATCTATACCTGGTACAATGTTCATTTCTTCCATTTCATTGACGTCTCCAGCTGAGATGAAAATATGTCACTTCGTTTTCCGATAAGTGGTCCCAGAAATTTCTGCCTTTTCTTCTGTATGTCGGGCTACCGTTGAACAAGAACTGCTTCACACCCAAAGCAAGACTGGGAATGGGATAGATCCAGGCAGCCCAACCAGCCTGTGATATTCCAGTAAAGTAGTCACAAATTCTAATTTCATCAATAAGGTTAATAAATGAGGTCAAATCTAATTTAAATTAGTGAATCTATTGTTATTTTAGATGGTAGTTTTTAATCCACTCTTAATTTTCTAAGGTATAATTATTTGCCAGTATGTTTTTATACTTTTAGAGACGAACCTGGATGGAAAACATTGGTATATTTTTTTACAGGAAGATTGAAAATTCTAACAGGACTAGTTAGAGGGCTACATGATGGTGCAGAAATGAAAATCCAACAAATTGTAAAGAAAACCACTACCTCTAGGTTTCATAATAATTTACAGAAGGACAGTAATACACACAGTTTAGTAAATACACAGTCTTATTCGGAAAAAAATAGGTTCTTAATCCTTCACATATTTTATTGAATT